>JACJUY010006879.1:25951-47760 GCA_014220935.1 Platorchestia sp. MABIK
TATAAAAAAAACATGTTTTTTTTTAAAAAAACAGCACGGTTTTTTTTGAGTCACATCTCTAGTAATTCCAGAGATATAAGTCTACTTGGTGTTGTTGGGAAGCTGTATGGAAGAATTTTAATTGGAAGAGTGAGAGTAATGACGGATGGTGTGCTAGCTGATGAACAATGTGGTTTTAAAAGTGGTAGAGGTTGTGTGGATCAAATGTTTGCTGCGAGACAAGTGAATGAGAAATACTTGGCAAAAGAAAAGAATTTAAATTGGGCATTTATAGATTTGGATAAGGCGTATGACAGGGTGCATCGTGAGGCATTATTGCAGGTTGTGAGCTTGTATGGAGTAAGTGGGAAACTGTTGAATGCAATCAAGAGTTTCTTCATTGATACCAGAGCATGTGTGAGAGTAGGGAATGATGTGAGTGATTGCTTCCTAGTCATGACAAGAGTGAGACAAGGATGTGTGATGCCGCTGTGGTTGTTCATTTGTTCATGGATGATGTAATGAGAGAAGTGAAGGCGAGATTGTTGGGAAAAGGTGCGCAGTTGGTGGGACAAAATGGTACAAAGTGGGAAGTGCATCTGATGCTGTTTGCAGATGATACAGCGCTTGTGGCTGATTCAGAGGAAAAACTGCAGAGACTGGTTGCAGAGTTTGGTCAAGTGTGCAAAAGGCGTAAATTGAAAGTGAATATAAATAAAAGCAAGGTGATGAGATGTTGAGAGGTGGAGTGTATGGAACATTGGATGTGGAGGCTTCAGATAAAATGGAGGGCTTCAGCCTGTTCAGAGCTGATCGAACTGCTGGAATAAAGAAAGGGGGAGTTGCATGCTATGTCAGGAACGACATTTCTCGACATGCCGCAGTCCTCTCTGCCGGCACAAACTCGGCGGTGGAGCACCTGGTCTTGTGGTTTGCCGGCCTGGGCTTAGCACTGGTGATTGTTTACCGCCCCCCCAACTTGTCAACAGGCAAACTTTGAGCAGGCAATTAGCCTCATTTCCTCGGCGCTCGAATCTCTGCCACCTCCACTCCCCACAATTGCTGTTATGGGAGACTTCAACTTTCCAACCATGTGCTGGGAGTCGGGTCATGCCCATGGGGGAACGAGAGAGTCAAGAGTGCAGAGCAAGCACCTTTGGAACTTTATAGAGTTTAGCCCTGGAGCAATACGTCCGCCTCCCAACCCGACTAGATAATGTCCTAGACCTGTTTTTAACAAACGATTACAAGTTGGTCAGACGGGTTGAGGAGACTATTATGTCCGACCACAGATGTATCCTTATATATGGTGACCTTGGCCAGGAGCGGCAGACAGTCTGGGACCGGGGAGTGCTAGGAGAGACGCTCGACACTCTCAATTTTATGAGTGATCGCGTACACTGAACTGGCATATCGGGAGCGCTGGGTGACATCGACTAGGATGCACGTTTGGCTGGATACACCCCCTACGAGATGTACGACAAGATCCTCGCTGTTTTGTCCGAGGTCTGCCCAAGATATGCCCCAGTACGGAAAGTTAGGGGAATAAACCCAATACCTAGGGACCGGAAGGTACTAATGAGAAAGCGCTCAAAACTGCTTAAAAGAGTTGGTACGTTGTCGCGCTCAGGGACCGCCAGTGATGGCGTCCTTGAGAGAGTAGCTGAGATCGAGAGGCAGCTTGAGGCATCACATGAGGAAGAGGAAAGATCCTGCAAGGATAGAGCTATCGCCGCCATAAAAAATAACCCTAAATACTTTTACTTGTACGCCAGGAGGAAACTTCGCACTAAGTCGGCAGTGGGACCGTTTCGAGTCGACGGACGGAATTTGTTCACCCCTGAAGAGAAATGTGCTGTGATGCGCGCACAGTAGGAGGCGGTATTTAGTCGGCCCAAGTTTGGGGAAGACGATGGCGGCGGGGCCCGAATGAGTGCCCGAGTGCCACACCGATCAACCTGGTGGACCTTGAATTCAGTGAGCGAGACGTAGAGGTGAACATTGGCGAGCTCTCACCCTCGTTGGCGCCGGGTCCAGACATTGTTCCGGCTGTCCTCCTACACAACTGTAGAGTTGCCATCAGCAGGCCTTTGTTCCTGCTATGGCGGGCATCACTGAGTGCGTGGTCCATACCTACCAAACTCAAGCTGGGAATTATTACCCCCATTTACAAAGGTGGCAAGAAACACCAACCCCGGAATCAAAGGCCGATCACACTGACCTCCCACAATATAAAGATATTTGAGAAAATAGTAGTGAGGAGGCTGGTGGGATATATGGAGGACGCCGAATTGTTCAACCCGACTCAGCACAGGTTTAGAAGGGGGAGGTCCTGCCTCTCACAGTTACTTGAGCACCAACGGTACATCACGGAGGCCCTCGGTCGTGGTCATGCAGTGGACGCTGTATACCTAGATTTTGCTAAGGCATTTGATAAGGTAGATCATGGGGTCTCGCTGAGAAAGTTGAGGGCTGCTGGGGTTGGTGGCGACTTGTGGAGTTGGATCAGGTGCTTCCTTACCGACAAAACAAGTTGTGGCCATTGACGGATGCCGGTCAGCCGAGTCGCGAGTGATAAGTGGAGTGCCCCAGGGCTCAGTGCTTGGACCACTCCTGTTCTTGGTCCATGTCAGTGACATTGACATCGGATTACTCCACTCCTGCGCCTCATCCTTTGCGGATGACACAAGAGATTTTAAGGAAGTGGCTAGCAGGCAAGATTGCGAGGCCCTGCAACAGGACCTAAACAAGATCTATGAGTGGGCCGAGGAGAACAACATGTGCTTCAATGAGAGCAAATTCGAGCTCCTTCATTGCGGTCACCATCCGGATGACACCTTCTCTTACACGACTGCTGGTGGGGTGGTTGTGGAGAGGAGGTCATCAATCAGCGATTGGGCGTGATCGTAGAGGAAGGGGGAGTCTTCACAAAGCACATAGACTCGATCTCAAAAAAGTGTCGAGGCCAACTCGGATGGATCCTCCGGACGTTCCACGCCCAGGAAGCAGCAGCCATGATGACTTTGTATAGGGCACTGCTTTTGCCCTTGGCCGAATATTGCTGCCAGTTGTGGAGTCCAATTGCGACGGGGGAAATCCAGAGAGTGGAAGCAATCCAGAGAACTTTCACGTCGAAAATCGTCGGAATGGAGCGGTTTAATTACTGGGAGAGGCTCCAGAAGCTATCACTGTTTTCCCTGCAGCGACGACGTGAGCGTTATTTAATAATTTACACCTGGAAGATGCTGGAGGAACCACTAGTACCGAGCTTTGTTGACCCGAGTCTGGCGTTGAGAATTGAACAGCATCACCGATTGGGGAGGTTATGCGTCGTTCCGCCGTTCAACAGGGCTCTGGCCAGCGTGAGGACGCGCCATGAAAGATCTTTTTCCGTTATTGGTCCAAGATTTTTCAACTGCATCCCAATCGAACTGAGGGAGTCCCGTGGGAAGCTGGCTACCTTCAAGTCAAGATTGGATAAGTTCTTGGCGTTGGCCCCGGATCGACCTCAGACTCCTCATTACTACCAGCCTGCGGCGGGCAACAGCTTCCTGCAGCAGGTGGCGCAGCTGCGAGTGGAGGAAATGTAGCGGCGAGTCGTCGTTGAAGGGCGGTGCACCAGCATGGCCCGGGCCTGTCAGGCCCGAACTACATCCCAGGAATCCCAGGTGAGGTCGAATGGTGAAGTGTTAAGAGGAGGTGGAGCATTTTCGGTACCTCTGATCGGACGTGGTTGTGGATGATAGTGAGGAAATAGAAGTAAGACATCGAGTGAGTGAAGGCTGCAAGACATTAGGTGCAATGAGGAAAGTTTTTGAATGCAGAAGTGTGAGTATGAGTCTTAAAAAGGTACTATTTGAAAGCCTAATCGTGCCAGTTTTGCTGTATGGAGCAGAGTCTTGGGGTTTGAGAGCAGCTGAGAGGAAGAAGCTCGATGCATTTGAGATGAAGTGTTTGAGGAGCGTGTTTTGAGTAACAAGGAAAGATAAGATTGGGAAAGAGTTAGTTAGGGAGCAGATGGGTGTTGTCAAAAAGATGAGTAGGCGGGTGGATGAAAGAGTGCTGAAATGGTTTGGGCATGTTGAAAAAATGAATGTTGAGCGGCTGGTAAAAAAAAAAGATTTATATGTCGGAGGTGAGCGGTCTTAGAGCGCAAGGTAGGCCACAGATTAGTTGGATGGGTGGGGTGAAACGTGCATTGTATGAGAGGGGTCTGACTGTGGACGTGGCGAGAAGGATGACTGCGGACAGAAGTGAGAGGAAGCAGTGTAGAAGGATGTAATTATTTGACGCGGTCACTGGAAGCCTGCCCGTATGTGATGGGGTATACGGTGTGTCCTGTCCTGTGCAGGGGAAGGTTATGCACAAATGAAGTGGTCGGGGTAAACCAGCTATGGCTGTCGGGCCTGACTGTAGAAAATGGTTGTGCTGGGCTGCTATTGATCCTGGCAGTTCTGGTGTGGCCTGTGCTGCCTCTCTCGCCTCCTAGTGACTTAAGATGAATGATTGTGGCTTGCTGTCGGCTACACTCCCGTAAGGATGGATAGCCTGGTATTTGTATGTCTGTACTTATGACTGTAATAAGTGGTGAAAACAGGACAGCAGCAAACTAAAAAAAGATGGATCGTAACATAATAAAAACCTACTCTATTTCAACAAAAAAAGAGTCTAGCCAACCTTCAGCTCAGGTCCTCTCTTATTCTCCCTAGCAGTGCTAATTCCCATAGATACAATAGATGTATCTCAATGAAGAGGTTCGAAGAGATGATGGATGAAAACGCCATTCACAGTAGTATGGAATTAAGAAAACGTAGAACCAATGCTTCAAATGCGCTCCCGCACAAGACCCCCTTGTGCATAGAAACAGTAAGCCACAAAGAACTTCATGAAACAACATCAAAGTTGAAGATGAAAATAAAAGGGGCTAATGAACAGGACAGCAATGAACTGAAAAATATGGTCCATAACAAAACAAAGACCTATTCAGCTACAGCAATAAAGAAATCCAGTCTAAATTTCCATTCAGAGGAAAGAAATGATAAAATACGTAGCTTAGATGACAAAATGTTACAGGGTATCAATTCAGAAAAAACAAATGTTTATCATAGGATGTAACAAGCTGGTCGAGAGGCAGGAAATACTGACACAGGCGAAAATTTCAATGCAAAAACATAAAAAAAAACTCATCGAATATTGCAAGACATCCTAAATACATAATACCTTGATCCAGGAACATTGAATACTCGGGAAAGAAAAACAAGATGGCTGTTTAAGGACATTGGATAAAAAGCCAAGGTAACTGAATATAATCATGAGTTCTGGCTACAGTCACTGATTATTGGTCACAATATCTCAGTCTAAGAAACAATCATAATTAATGAACGGTGAGACCATTAATAAATTTTTAGCTTCAACAATCCACATTTACTGATGTGTCTGATTATTAACTATAAGAAAGTTTTAGCCTCTATTTTCCACAACAAAGATGTTCAAAGACAGGAAGGATGGAGTTAAGGGAGTGCAGATTCAGAATCTACGCACAAGGTACATAAAAACAGTAAGCTAAGAAAGAAGTTCATGAAACGAGATTAAAAGTTGAAGAAGAAAGTAGTAGGTGCTGAAACACAGGACAGCAGTGAACCGAAAAAAGATGGTCCGAAACAAAACAAAAAACTATATTATTTCGACAAAAAGAAGGCCTAGCTAACCTTTAGATCAGGCCCTCACATAATCCCTACCTGGGAGCGTTAATTCCCATAGATACAATAGTTGTATCTCCCTGAGGGGATACTGATGTGTTATGCACCACAGATGTATAATATGGAAGTTAGTCTTAAAATCATCTGTATGGGAAAACCTACAGATATAAGGAGGCCACTCTATTACCTGTATTTGAGGTGTTTTCAAAGTTTGCTTGCAGGATCTTGTTGACTTCTATTAGAGCCGCTCCTGAGTCAAGTCTCAAGCCTAATTTGGACAGCTTCCCGGTACCAAGTTGAGTCCATGTGGAGCTGTCGCGGATGTGGCCATGAAACGAGACAAGGCACCTCCTGAAATCAAGAGAAACTTTAATAGAGCATTCAGAGATAGCCATTATGGGTATGAAATCCCTTGAGCTCACAGAGATTTCAATGTACCGATTCAATCATGAAATCCCAAACCAATGTATGCCTTATGGAATAAAAATGGCAACACGATCAAGCCAAGTGGGTTGCTACAGAAGTCCCATTCTAAACACATGCAGGTAATGAAGTAGATGTAAAAGAAAAGTAACCATCACATTCAAATTCTATGAAAATGTATAACTGTATTCATTTCAACACCATTTTGCAAAGGTTTCATAGATGGGTAGGTCAACTGGTGGCAGAAAAGTTGGTAGTCCGAATTCTTTGCAGGGTAAAATAAAAAGGAAATCACTCAAGGTTTTTTTACTGAACCCTTGGTTCAGTACAAAATGTCAAGTGATATCCTTATTTTAATGCTGTACAGTGATCCCTCGTTTATCAGGGTTGGTCGGTTCCAAGACTGGCCGCGATATTTGTATTTCCGCAAAGTAGAGACAGAATATCTACTGAATTTAATAAACATGTATTTGGTTTTTAAAACCCTCCCTGTTCTATCAACATCCGACCCTTTACGGCACAGTACTGTACTAATAACAGGGACTACTGTTAAGCAATAACACGTAAGAAATGATGAATTTTTGCTGCGCCGCAGATGATAGTATTCTACGCAAAACTTCATAAAATACTTTCCATATACATATGTTAGAAACCCGTGAAGTTGTGAATCCGGGATAGTTGAACCTCGAAGTGGCGAGGGAACACTATACATGAAATACTTCAGGGCTGTTTTGTTCAGTTGAGAAGACAGAAAAGAAAAATTTTAATACCTATTATTATGGCCGTTTCCTTGTTCAATTTCAATACGTTTCTTAAGATCTCCTATGGCTACTTAACTAAAAAAAAATGTGATTGATTTCATTGAATTTGAGGTCTTTACAGATCATTTCAAGATATATTCTCAGCATTGCTAATTTCATTAAATTCCTCTAAAACAAGAGTTCCGTTGATTATTAAAGCACTTGCAATAACACTTGAAAACTTGCCAGATTCCAGAAACTCTACAACTGAAATACTTCAAAATTTCTATCCCATTGTCAAATAAGACACTCCAAAAATACAAGAAACCACTTTTTCCAAATATTTACTGTCTTAGTAGAGAAATATAGTACATTTATTAGAGCAATACTCTAAACCAACAGCAAGACTTCTCAAGATTTTCAATGACAAATTTCATAATCTCAAAAAGGAAGTTATTATTGTGTGTCAATTCCAAACTGACAGTGTGGTGGAGCAAGAGTATGTCCAAAAAATATTTTGAAATGAACAAACAACAAGTACCAATACAAAACTAAAAAAAGCCAAACAAAATCACAGAGCAAAACCTTCCTGGTTCTTCATAAGTCTTCCATCTAGTTTGGACATTAGTATGAGTCATAAAACAAAAGTTTTGTCTACTAGCACAGATGAATTGTGAATTAAGAAACAACAGATCCTCAAGGCTCCACACTTAGAACAAGTAAGCTATCTATCAGGAGTCCTGAAACCTACCACTCACCCATGTTCAGAATTCATCAAGGGCTCCAGTCTGCATCTATCAATCCAGAAGGGGACTCCATGCCAGAACGAGTCCAGCAGCTGGAGATTGATGCTGCATTTTTTTTCACATAATTTGAAAAGAAGTTCATTCAGGTCAGACAATGAGCTGCTAGAAGATGACTTGATAGTTACACACTTTGGTACAGAAATTTGGCTCTCCAGAGCAGCCAAAGTTCTTCGTAAAGAGCTTTCATCTTCAACGATGCAAGCAGAAGCTTCAGGAAGTACCTCTTGGGGTAGTAGGGCCAGCTTTTCTACTGTCTGCTGCTGATTTTTTAACTGTAATTACATAACATTTACATTTTACACAATAAATTGCATAACTGTTAATTACATACACAATATTGACATGTTAACCACATAACATTGACAACAGTAACACACATGATACACAACTGCAAACTTCAATATCACGTATCTGCACAACCATATAACTAAAATGAAATACTCTACCTCCATCTCTTCCTCAAAGTTAGCAAACATAGTAGATGCCAGCTTGAATTGCCTTGATATTTTTGTCTGCCTGGAATCACACTGTGACATCAGTTTTGCAAGAATTTCCATTTTTACTTTCATGGAAGAATTGCTTTCACTCTTGAAAGCTTGAAGGCAAGAATTTGCATGTGCTTCCTGAGCCTGGAGATACTGCTTCCAAGCCTGGAGTGACAGTTCTAGGTCCTTGAATGACTTGATTAGTTCCATACCTTGATCACAAACATCAGTAGATTCTTTTATTCCAGCCAAAATTTTAGACCCAATTTCAGTTTGAAACTTCTGTTTTAGGTTTGAAATGGGCACTTTGTTATCAAAGAGGGTCTCAAAGACAATATTGCCATGAGCATAATGTTGTTCAGAGATGCATTTCTTGCATGTAGCCACCTGACACTTGCAGCACCAATATTCAATGAGACTTGAGTGCAAGAAACAAACATCATAGTTTTGTTTTGCCTCCTCCTTGACATGTTTCACTTCATTGTTACCGCCAGGAATGAGCATGTAGGAGATGGGCAGCTTGTAAGCAGCACAATCCCAAGATTCTCTGCATGCAGGACAGAGTTTTTCTCCAGAAGTTTCAATGGCAGTCAGGCAGGCAAGGCAGTAGGTGTGGCCACATGGCAGCACCAGCGGCTTGCGACTTGCACAATTGAAGGATTCCTCACAAACATTACAACTTGCAGTCACATTCATTGTGGGTGTTGCCTGACAGGGAAAAGGCATTTAAATGAGCAGAATACTATCAATACCTTAATAGATAGATGTTTCTAACACTTTACAGATTGAAACAAAACAATTAGGAAATGTAAAAATACTAAACAATTTAGCACCAAAATCGGCTGGGTACACATGCCAACAAGGCACAGGATTTTCATCAAATAAATGCACAAAAAGTTTTGCAACACTGACACATCAACGTTGGCAGGAAACTAACTTTTAACATTCATCTTTACTCAAATAGGATTCCTAAAAATTGTGTATATTCTGAACTTTATTAAACTCTTTTTAGCACATATTGAAATGCAAAATAAAAAAATTTTCCTTCAAAACAAATGCAACAGCAATATACTATCTAATTGTCCAAAAATTGTAAAAAATCAATGCACAACTTTAATTGATAGTAAGGTGAATAGCACCCTAATCTATTTTTCTGGTATAGGTAACTAATTGGTGGCATGCACTGCAAAACAAAGTTGTGCATTACAGACTCATGGATCCATTTAAATTAAAATTAATGAAGACATAAAAACTTTCCTTAACAATTATACAGAAAACTTGGGATATAATGCTCCCATACAATTCAAAATAGTGAAACTTCAATCACTATTCTTTCCTTTCTTCAAAATGCTTCTAACTGCTCCTTTTTGTAATTAAAAGCTTTTTATTTCTCATCATGATAAATTACTTGATGCTTAAACAATTTGCCAGCTGTTTGAAATTTTTTTTATAATATTTATACTCCAATCACTATACTGAAGTTCATTTTTGTCAATATTAACTTTAATGGGTTTGAAAAGTTTGAACATTTTGTTTGCAAGAATTGGTAATACAACACATTTCAAGATGTTTTACAGGAATGACATTTCGTTTGCTAATGCACAATTTGTGAGCTATAACATTAATAATGTTTGGCTGGGAATAACATTATACAGTTGGCTGCGTAATAGCCTCATTGTTGGAACACGCGCAGATTCTTGGCGAACACACCCGCCTCGGTATAGCCAAGTTAAGTTATTTTAGGATTATTTTGGTAAGGTTTCTTTTTTTAACTAACCTAACATTACCAAACTTAATCTCATAACGTCAATACCGTATTATAACATATTTATGTGTCTGTTTCTTCACTTTTATGTGTGTTTTTATGACTTCAAAGTTGAATAACTCAAAAATCCGCATTAGCGGGCAAAATTTCTTACGTGTTCCTTTACTGATTCTTTGGAACAAAATTTGGAAATTCTACGAACGCATTAAAGTTAACCAGCAGGACTCCGGGAAATTTCACGGAATGCCATCTTTACGCTAGGTGGACCTATGAATAAAATTCAGTCAACATCATCTTACTAATTCCAACATAACGTATCCTATCCTAACCGAATCTTTCCTGATTAAATTTCAAACATAAAAAATGTGGACCCATGAAAAAATTCCATCAACATTACCTATCCTAATCTATGCTAACCTGTGCTAACCTATGCTAACCTATGCTAGCCTATGCTAACCTATCCTATCCTACCCCAACCCCCACCCCCAACCCCCGACCCTGACCCTGACCCTAAACCTAACCTAACCAATCCTATCCTAACTTAACCAATGTCATCGTTAGGCTAGATGGACCCGTGAGAAAATTTGGTCAACATTACCCAACAAATTCTGACATAACATACTCTAACCTAACCCATTCTAACATGGTATACACTAACGTATCTTATGCAAACAGATTCACGGCAAGCAAAGTTTTTGGATGCTTCTGATCTTGTTTGTATTGCTCCAGCTGAATCAAGAATATATACCTATCCATATTTTCTTCTCTCATCATTGTTTGAATGGAAACCGGAAATGAAATGATACGTCTGACCCTGCAAGCGGTAACAGTAAGGCCTCCTTCCAGGCGGCATGATAACATCTGCACCAAAAAGAAGCAAATGAAAATGCCGCATTGTAATTTCGAATGTTGTCTCGGTAATTTTTTGCTTCATGATTGTCATACTCCAACAATCTTTGAAGTAGTAGAGGGCATTTTTGTAAATAGGGCAAGTAAACTTTTCCATTGTGACAGCAATTTAGTAGCTCTCCTTGAACTGAACCCTAAAAGCAGAACAGAACTGGCAGATGACATTCATGAGACTTGTTTTAAATTATTCATGATCTTTTAGAATTGTGTTCAGCCTTTGCTCTTGGTTTTGTGCTCTTATACTTGCATTGTGCTTAATTATCTCTTCTTGGCTCATATTAGCTCTTTTTTCCTGGTAATGATTTCTTAAATCATTCAAGTAAACAACTCTTTCCTTTTCAGTCGTGCAAGCTCTTCTTTCAGCTGCTCTTCTTTCAGCTGCTCTTCTTTCAGCTGCTCTTCTTTCAGCAGCTCTATTCTCAGCTTCCAACAATTCATGCTCTCTATCCGTGGCATTCAAATTTTGTCTTCTTTGTACCATAAAATTCCTGTTCATTTCTCGAATAGATTCCCTTTCTTCCGTTCTTAGTCCAGCTCGATATTTTCTTTGTCTCTCTCTGGCTATTTGTCTTCTACGCTACATTGTGAAGGACAAACTCAGTGTGAGAAGCTTAAGGGAAGCAAACAAATTTTCCTATGAATTTTTTTAAAAATGAAAAATTCTAGAGGGAAATCAATTTTTGGGTATTCACAGCATGTTTATAACATTCAAATAGACAGTTGTAGCCCTAAAAATTTTGAAATTTATCCATACCCCTCCCAAAATCTATGACATATTTTGGGAAAATGTCGGTCAAAGTTGCCAAGCACCATGGCCCAGAGTACACATTGTTTCCTTAATGTAATTTCATTTTTTTTTTGTCAGAACTTACAAACTAATACACTACTAATAAGTATAAATCATTTCAGATAAGTCTTCCACAGTTGTAATAAGTCACTACCGCTAATAAGTCACTAATACTTGCTGCAAACTGCAGAGGGCCCCGAACAGTTTTTCCCTATGAAGTGTTCATGAATTTAAAAAAATACTTCCATAGTGAAATAAGCTCAGAGGTCTTCACAGCATGTTTGTAACATTCAAATAAACATTTATAGTCTACACCGTTTTAAGAAATACCCACATCAGAAGGTTAAGAGACCACTAAACCTCTCAAATGAATGGACAGTTGTCTAAAAATAAAAAATAACTTTTGGACCCACCAACCAGAGCTAAGCATAGCCGCAGCTGGTCTCTCCAAGCGCAACTGCAAGGGAGGGGGGGCAATTTGGGGGTTTGAGTTGCCCACACGGGACAAATGACAATTCTACGTGATAGAGAGAGGGTTTAGGAGCATTTTCAAGCAATTATCTCACTTTCAGTTTTGGGCCCCAAAAAACATTCGCTTTCCCTTAATTAAACCCCATATACATATACAGCATCTTCGTAGACAAAATACCGCAAGTCACCGTACGTTCATAATAATGAGGAGCGTAACACACAAATTTGGGGTTAGGTAATGTATGCGTTTTTTCACATTTCAATTCCAGAACAATCTTTCTCGTTGTTCAGTAGTCATGATCGTTCCCTGGTTTTGTGAAATTCTTTAATTTTATTAATTTCCTGAAGGTTCCATGAATGGTAAATTCTCAAATTTGTGTATTGCTAGCATGAGCCATGAAAATTTCACGGACAATGTCATTGTTAGGCTAGGTGGACTCATGGAAAAATTTGTGAGCAATGAATTCAATAACCTTTCTCTTCAGCTTGAGTAAGTTTTTTCTCACCTTGGCTTCTTTTTTGATAAGTTTGGGCAAAAACTGGTTAAGGATTTCTTTATAAATTCAAAAACTTCCTTTTAAATATCAAAAATTTCCTTTGCAAAGCATTTTAGCATTTGAGGTGGAATTTTTAAATTAAAACTAAGAAGAAGGCACTAGCTAAACAAAAAATTCCCACACAATGCCAAATTCATTGATATTTCGGGGTACTGAAAACTTTAACCTTAGAAATTCACATCTTAATCATTTGAATTGTTGTACTCAATGGGTGAAGCAATGTCATCGTTTAGCTAGGTGGACCCGTAAAAAAATTCAGTCAACATTACCTAACAAATTCTAACACAACATATTCTTTCTATCCTATCCTAACCAAAGCTATCCTGATAGCATGTCAAACATGAAAAACCATGGACGTATGAAAAATTTCATCAACATTTCCTTAAACTATGCTAACCTGATAAAATGTCAAACGCATCAATGCACGTTAAGGCAATCTTTTCATGCAATACTTAAGAATCTGGTACCCATGATACCGCAAACTTGGATGAGAGCGTTACACAAGAACTTAGTTTTAAAAGCTTTCATTAATAGGTAAATTAAAAACATAATAATAATAGGTTTAAAAAATTTAAGAAAAAATGTTAAGAAAAAGTAACAATTAAAAAATTGAAATAAAGTAAAATAAAAAATTCAAATGATTTAAAAATGAAAAACCAAAAAATTAAATTAATTTGAATAAATGAAAAAAGTTGAATAAATTAAAATCAAAAAATGAATTAAAGACAAATTTAAAAAGGAAAAAAATTACAAAAAATCAGGAAATGAAAAAATAAATAGGAATAAAAAAACAGATGAAAAATTAACAAATAATTCAGTAATTAGAAATAAAAATAAAAAACAAATAAATAAAAACACGATAAAAAAATTTAAAAAAAGGAACAAATAGAAAAATAAAATAAATAAAAAAACAATAAACACAACAGAATAAATAACAAAAATATAAATAGCCTAACCTATCCTTATTTAACCTATCCTATCCTGATCAATGTCAAACGTATCAATGAATGTATAGGCGATATTTTAATGTAACACTCAGGAATTCTGTCTCCATGATCCCACAAACTCGGATGAGGAGCACTACACACAAACTTAGTTTTAAGCGTATTAATATATAGATATCTAACTTCATTTCAGTTACTAACAGCAGCCCCATTACCTACTAGTGGTGCAAAGAAATTCCTTGACAACAGGAATTGTGGGTCTAAATTGCAATACTCCTGGCATCACAGGAGTATCATAATCATTTATGTTGATTTAAGCAAAAAAATTAGAGAGGTGCAATAATAAATTAACAGAAAAAAATAGTGAAATCAGCATTTCAAGTTGCAATATATCTATTTGAAAACCAAATACATTGTCAGAACATACACTATCATATAAGCATTGAAGACATAAACTACAAAAAATTTGAGACTGCGTTACTTTGCACCAGCACAATGTAAATTTAGTTTGCATCCCAGAATCCACCATGCTTTAAGGGGTTGATGTTTTAGAAGTAGCAATAAACTAAATTTATTATTCAAATTTTATGAATTTATCCATTATTGGAATAACCATTGATAAATTACAACTCGTTTATGAGGTGCACAGTTTAAAAAATGAATATGCACATGTTAAAGCATGGTTGACTAATTAGACCCTATATACTTTTGAACATTTCATTTAAATTCATGCAATCTATACTTCAATGCAATACGCAGTCAAACAAAGTGATCAGGTTTTAATAAAATAAAATTCTTGAATTACTTTTCTTCAGAAGTGCCAATTTCTTGAATCAAGACAAAGTCTCAGAGAACCTGATAGCCTAACCCCAAAAACTATAAATTCCTACTCAAGAATATGACATGTATACTTCCAATTATATATAGCATAGTTATATTTCAAGATTATTATTCAAGAAAACACACAAACACTTTGAAACATATTTTTCGGCACTCAGTTAAGGGATGTGAACGGGTTTTTGGGGCCATCAACAAAAATGAGATTACTGCCTAAAAATGCTCCTTTGTCACATAGAAATGTAATTTTTTTGTCCCTGTTGGCAACCCAAACCCCCATAATTAACCTCAAATTGCCCCCATCCCCTGCAGATACGCACAGAGAGACCAGCTGCGGCTCTGCTTATCTATGGTTAGTTGCTCCAAAAGTTTTTTCTTTGTTTTTACATCACTGTCTCTTCATTAAAGAGATTTGGTGGTCTCTTGACCTTCTTATTGAGGGGTTTAGTGCTTGTACATCCGGTGAAATGCCTAGAATATCAAATGCAGCAGAATATTCCGCTCTGGCTGAAAATGCAATTACAACTTTGCGGGGCAATTCCAGCTACAATTTTTGATCTATAGAGGAGATCTTTATTGCATCGTAAAGATCAAGGGGTACCATAAATTTCAGAGGTAGTTTTTTGATAAGTTGATTAGAAATTTTTTATTGCAAAATAAAAATACAAATTGGGTTTTAGAAATTATAAATTTGGTAAAAAAAAATTCTGAAGTGATATCAAAAGCCTGTCTCAGACTTTAGTAGATATGTCCAGGGTGTCTACTGATATTTAATTTCCAAATTTTGCTACTTCTTACTACCTCCAACAGCAAAAATTTACTACCTATTTTATACACAAAGAATGTTGTCCAAATGTCCAGATGTAAGTAATCAGCCTGTAATGAGTAATTTGAGTCAGTAATATACGCAATACCACAGGAACAAAAAAAGCTCCAAGTTTCTTAATACTAAATGGAGAAACCAAAGCATTCCAGCAAAAAGTTACCTAAATTCCTAAGGTACCCCATCCTAAATGAACTCCAACGAATGTTTGGCAAAGACCTTGTCTTAACATCTTTCAATTATGAGGACAACAGTTCATCATATGGAAAAAAAAAACTGACTGGAAACTAGTAGATTGTCAGATCCCTTTACAGCAGAGTAGAATATCAGGGAATTTTATTATGACCGAACACTATGGCACTTCGGAAATATGAGTTTGTGAACTATTTCTATCATCCCTCATAATCTAAATCGGCACCCTAATTGCGATCAATAATGATAAATAGGTTATTAACAGGTCATACTACAGAACAAATCACACAAATTTTACGTAACTTTGCCATGTATAGTAGACAAATGACCTTTGATTAGATGGAGCATCACCATGCTCCTATGATGATTTCCTGGGGGTAGATTAGATTATAGGTTAGTTTAAGCCTCCCTAACAACTACAAAAAAGAGTGTATCAAAGAGAGGAAGGAGGAAGGCCCCATTTTGTATGGAGATTAGGGAATGCAAAATCTATGCAGGAGCATAGAAACAGTAAGTTGGGAAAGAAGTTCATGAAACAAGAAAAAAGTTGAAGAAAAAAGCAGTAGGTGCTAAAAAACACAACAGTAGTGAACCAAAAAAGGTGGTCCTTAACATAGTAAAAATATTTTATTTACACAAAAAGAAGACCTACCTAACTCTCAACTCAGGCTCTCACATCTTCCCCTGGAAGCACTAATTTCTATAGATACAATAATTGTATCCTGAGGGATACAATTATTGTATCCTGGATGTAACTGAATCGCCATGACTGCCGAAAGGAACTTCAAAGGAACTTAACTCTCGTTCAAATGATTACACATTGTATTAAAAAATAATTTTACAGCATAATTCTTTCAGTATTTGGACATATATTAATGTCATTGGAAAGAGAAAACGTTTAGCTTTACGAAGAGGCAATTTAAAAAAAAAAAACATTTGTAGTTACAGGAAATTGTTGTTTCCCCACATCAAAGTGGACAGAATAAACTCCAGTCTTTTCAAAGGAAGATAAAACTGCTTACAATCAAGCTCAGGTCAAAAAAAACACGTTCTGTATATAAACGAACTGCAGAGAAGTTCCTTTGACATCATTGCAATGTTTCTATCCTGCCGCAACAATTTGAAGTGTGAGAATATTTGTCGTTGAATAAGAATTGGAAGGTTACATCACGTTTATGATAATCAATATTTTACCAGCCAAATATATGACTTTGAATTTAACATAATTCATTAGGAGGAATCAAAATGTAATAAGTTTGATTCAGGACTTACTCATCTGAAATTGCAGTAGGAGTCTCTAAAAGCTAGTTGAGAATAATTTTATTTCTGTACTTACATTTGTGAATAAAATACTCTAATTTTTGAGTATCAGGTGCAAAAAAAGAACAATTATGTTAACTATGCTATGTATCCCACGGGCAACTGCATCCACTAAAGATGAAATCAAATAAAATGTAATAGGTACTTAGTGATGAGTACAACTACGTATTCAAAAATTTTGGTCAGCTATTTAATGTTTATTCATAAAATTTAAAAGAAAAAGTTCACAAGATGTTTTACATTAAAAGAATTGTTATTCGCAATAAAATCTAAATCATTTTACTTGACAAACGTATTTCAATCAAAGCCACTTGATACACTTCCACGAGAAAATATGTAGCTAGGCTATTTCATTTTTCCCCAGATCGTTTATATGCATTTTTGATGCGTAAGAATTAGAGATGTCAAATGTCGACCTCAAAATCGTAAATGCCCAATTTTAAAACCCTTGTCTTATTTTCAATATTTATCCCTGATATTGCAAGTTCCTAAGCTTGTATTTCAATGTAAGTGCGCACTAATAGAAGTATTTTCAACAATGCATCGACACTGGTATTACATTTTTAAATTTATAGTTATACGATTGATGAAACCTCAATTACAGCATCAAAGCAAAAGCCGTTTATTGTTTTTGGTCAATATTGAATTTAGGCTTTTCACGGGAATTAAAAATTCCGTTTCAAAAAATCACTACAGGAACACATTTAAAAACGTTTTATACGAATGACATTCTGCTCGCTGATGCGTTATTTTTGAGATATAACAATAATTACGTTCAGATAGGAATAACATTGTGTGGTCGGTTGCTTGGTCGCCGCATTGTTGGGTGAAGCCCACTTTTCTGGCAGGACACGCCCACTTCTTGGCGGGAAACTAACAAACTTGGTTTGGGTAAGTTAAGGGAACCATTTCCAAAACTGGAACCTTTTTTTCTAATGGACGTACATCTATGAAAATTTGCAGACAACTAGATCTCCACATTCGTAACAACTTTTATTAAAGAGGTTTTTTCATTTGGGGCATAGAAAATTAATTATTCCTTATAATAAAAAAATCATACATATATATTTTTCACAACTCCGAAATTTACAGAGCTAGAGCAATGGGATTTGTTGCATTTGAAAGTAAAATGTTTGCTCTAAAAATGCATACGGGGATTTGTTTGATTTATTTCATTTCGAATTTATTTGAATTTTTTTGAAGGAGGTTAGGAAAAAGTTATAATTTTAGGGTAAAAAAATCAATGGAAAGTTTTACATGAAGAATTTGGAAAACCCCTCGAATGCATTTTTAGAGCACACATTTCACTTTCAAATGCAACAAACCGCATTGCTCGTAAACTTTGGAGTTATTATGAAAAACGTCTTAAACTTACTTTTTTTAAAAAAGATTTTTAAGATTAAAAATGCTTCTCCTCCTACAGTTTTTGAGGTAGAGTGATTATTTTAATATCATTGGATTTGAAAAAAACGAGAACTTTCCAAAAATTTAAATAGTTTTTCAAAATTCATTTTTGTTTCAAAGTTATGACATCATAAATTTGAAATTTTTTTGTTTGTTTTTTAAATTTTCTCATTTTTTTAATATAAAATTTAAAATTTGAGGAAAAGCATTTCATTTTTTGGAATGTCCACGTTATTCTGCATCCAATGGTACCAAAATCATCACTGTAGCTCAAAACCTGTCAGAGAAGAAGCATGTAGAAAATCCCCCAAAAATGTCGTTTTCTATGATTTCCCGTTTTCTTTTCAAGAAAATCGCTTTTTTTCATTGAAGGTAAATGATTCTAAATTGCATTTCCTATCAGTGTACCAAATTTTATTGCTCTAGGTTCATAAATGAAAAAAAAAGGTCCAAAAGGGGTATGCTCTCCCTCTCTTGGGGGGAGGGGGGGGCTAGCTCTGCAATACGTTCCTGATATTTCAACAGACATTCGGGGACATGTCTCAAACTCTTTTGAAGCAATAAAAAAAACAATCAGGAAAATCACATCTTGAACTGCTAATGCTCCAAAATGGTTCCCTTCAGGTAAGCTATTTTAGGTTGATTTATGTTATTTTAGGTTAGTTTATTTAACTAACCTACCATAACCTAGCCTCACCCATCATTACGTTAATACCGTATTACAGCATATATACGTGTCCGTTCCTTCACTTTTAAATACGACATTCTTATAACTTCAAAGTTGAACAACTTGTCGCAAATCCAGCCTTGCTCCTTACTAAAGTCCCATGCAAGACAGCCCATATCTTGCATAATTNAAGACTATGTTTCCTGTGCCAGTTAGTTCTGGAAGTTTTCGCCGCTGAAGCGGGTTGGCGAGACAAACTCATAAATAACGCATCAGCGAGCAGAATGTCATTCGTGTAAAACGTTTTTAAATGTGTTCCTTTAGTGATTCTTTGAAACAAAATTTTTAATTTCCGTGAAAGGCCTAAATTCAATATTGACCTTGTTTTCTCTTAATAATTTGTTGATAGTAAAATGGCTCAAATGAACCTTCCATCATAAAACAACTTGATAACTTTCTGATCAAACTGAATTAGAAAAAGTCAACTATTTTTACTGTCGTTTGCAAAAATTTTTGAACTTCTTTCTATTTTGTATCCTGCAATCTTAAAATTACACTCTGCTTCACAGGAATATTTCATATAAACTGAGGCAAATTTCTGATTATTGGAGAAATAAATTTAAAATAAAATCTTTCTACTCTATTTACATGCGTAACATTGCTTTAAATTTTTAGAGAAATATTCCACTTCACAATTTTTTACTACCCTGAGGCAAATTTTACCACTTTTTCCTACTTTTTTTACTACTTTCTAAATTTAACTACTTTTTACTACTTTACCACCAAGTAGACACCCTTTATGTTCATTGTGAATTAAACGAACAAAAAAATTGTCTATGAACAATATTGGCTGAGAAATTGAATTTTAAGAAATTTCCTTGGGGGGGGGAGAGAGGAGGAAAGGATGGGGATATGGGCAAATTCCAAAAACTTTATGGGCTCTAAATGTTCATTCAAATGTTATAAACATGCTGTGAACACCTCAGAGCTCATTTCACTGCTGAAGTATTACTTTTTAATTCTTGAATATTTCATAGGGAAAAACCGTTCAGGGCCTTCTGCAGTTTGCAACAAGCATTAGCATTAATTACAACTATAGAAAACATATCTAAAATGTTTTAGAATTGTTAGTGGTATATTATAGTTTGTAAGTTCTAATGAAAGAACATGAAATTATATAAAGGAAACAATGTGTACTCTCCGCTGTGGTTCTTGGTAACTTTGACCGACATTTTCTCAAAATATGGGTCATAGATTTTGACAGCCAATTTCTCCTATGGTTTTGTAGCTACTGATATCTTTTTTGCATCGTGGAGATCAAAATAATTACTTTAAATGTTAGGGAATAATTTTTTGAAAAGTGAATTAGACATTTTTTTACTGTCCATCAAAATAGAATAATCGTATTTTTAATGTTCAAATGGTTGTAATTTTTTTTAGGAAAAATATAAAAATGCAATTCAAATGATAGATATTTTCATAGTTAATTAAGCAAAAAAATGTTTGTCTCTATGTACAATATTAGCTGGGAAATTGAAACCCTAAAAAATATCCATGGGGGGGATAAGAGGTTATGGGTAAATTTTAAAAACTTTATGGGCTACAATGGTCTATTGTCTATTTGAATATTGTAAACATGCTGTAAATACCCAAGAGCTTATTTCACTCTGGAAGTATTATTCCGGTATTATTAAAAGAATTCATAGGAAAAAGCGTTAGCTTTCCGTGAAAGCCTAACTTCAAGAGGTTGACATGTTTCCAGACCAGGAACCTTCAGAGACTTGAAAAGTTTAGAAAACTCCATCAAATTACAGAAAATCATGAACACATGGCTTACTTGCCAATTGTGCCCAGAAAGCATTGCCTCAACAATCTTTTACAGATGGCAGGCAAACACAAAACAATTTTCCAACATATGTCGTTTACCTCTCAAGTGATTGTTAATTTCTCGGCACTAGAATTCAAATAATACAAACATCGGCATTTAAGGATGCTTTGTTTTCAATCAGGCCTGATACATATGATCTTGAGCATTGGTTTTTCAAATGTCTTATGACTAACAATATAAATAGGACACCATGACGGTTTCCCCGTAAAGCCGGTACCCATTTCCGACACCTGGGTTGAGTGGGGTATTGTGCTTGAGCTTTCCCTTATACCCAACGGGGAAAATCGTCGCGCCAGTGCCGGGATACGAACCCTCGTCTCCAACATGCAAGGCCGATCCCTTAACCACTGTGCCACTGCGAGCACGACAAAACATGAGTCTTCTTTGAAATCAACAGCATCGCAGTTACACAAGAAACATCATATAGTAATATTCCCGTAAAATTATTGGCTCCATACACAAGACCCTACAAATATACGAGCTCACGACATTTGGTGCAGCCGAAACAATCGAGATGTGACAGTACCGGATAACACAAGCGAACTGCCTTCATTTCAAGCAGACAGGCTACGACATTGGAACAGCTTTCGCAAGTTCAACCCAAGGTACCTTCCTTCCTCCTTTTTCTTAGTTGTAATTTTTTCTTTCAGAGTCCGACTATAAGGCAAGTAAAATGATCAAAACACAAGTTTCCTTTGTTTACTCACAAAATTTTCAGAAAAAATTGAGCATTTATCAAAAATCGAGCGCCAGAGCAAGCAGATTTCCTCGCTATCTTCGCCACAAATGTATGCCACAACAGCAGACACAATGACTCGTTGACTTCGATGATCCCAAGTTCTATCCAACGTCGGATGGTGACTCGAGTAACAAAGAACAAACCTGTTTTGCACTTGTTTGTTCCGAATGTGATTTGAGTTGTGTTTAAAACTACTATACATTCATTTGAAACAAATGTATTTTATTACCTTTTTATTTATGGTTCCTACTTTCTTTATGAATATTGTGATAATACTGAACATTTCTGAATTAAAAATAAAACGTTAACGTACCGGCAGGCCGCCGAGACGGTTCAAGAAACGGTTTGTAAAAGTACAGAAATTTCTTGAGATT
>JACJUY010006880.1:7712-32496 GCA_014220935.1 Platorchestia sp. MABIK
GGATAGATGCGTTTGTGTGGGGCAGTTCGTTCGAATCACTAAGCCTTTCTAAGCGCTAGTATAAATGTCTAGCTTTTGCCACGAAATAAGCAAAAAGATTTCTTTTCTTGTGAAAAGCAACTTTTGGAAGGATATTCAAGACAGCGTGATGATTCATTCAAGAAAAGTCATTTAATAATAGGTATACGCACCAGTGATCAAGTGCCGTGGTTATTCTATTGTGATTATGTGCTAAGTGTCTGGAGAGTATTTTAATTTCTGGGATTTTCACTGTTGTAATTAATTAATGTTTCCCTGTGTGTCTTGATTACTTTTAGTGTGGTCTCTAACTTCGTGTTGGACGTCTTCGTCTGTAATTACTTTGGACATTCTCGAAATGAGCCATTTCATACAACGGCAAGTGGAAGATGCAATAGCACTTTGAAGTGTATTTCTATCATCCAAATCAAGTTTTCTGTCAGGTTCTTTTTTTTAAAGATTAACCTCTTCATTGACTTACTTCATACTTTATTTGATAACCGTTTTGGATATTTTGATTGATTAGACCGTCTTCCATTTAAGGAGTAGCAGTATTGATTTTTTCTGTTTTGTGGTATTTACTTTTGTTTGAATTTCATTTGTTTTGTCATGGCAGTGTGCAAATTTTGTGCTCCAGTCTCATTATTACGGGCTGCTTTCAAATGATTTTTATTTGCAGATGCTCAACGTTGGCTTCAATCATTTTTTGATTACGTGTTTCTTTCACAGAATAGTTCTATTTCAAATCATTTAAAGTATTTAACTATGGCTTCGTTTTAAGCTATCTCTTGTGATGTGTTCTATGTTGAATTGTTCTTCTGATTCCTGATGGTAAAACATTTTAAAGTTCGTTTTCCAATTTATTAGCTGGTGGACCAATCATCTTCTCATTCGTTAATTGCGTTTTCTCCACGCGTTAAAATTAATAAAAGCTTTCACTTGTGTCTTTCAACGTTGAAATTCGAATCAATATCAAATCTAGAGCACATCACACGTGGTCTGTGATCTGACATGAGGTCGTGTATTTTGTTTGTGTGAACGATTGAGAACTAAACTTCAGTCATGCTTCTCGAATCTTGATTTATTAAAGATTTTCCAAAGTGCGACCCGCTCTTGTTTTTCCCCTCGATGGGACGCGTTCAATCAACTGATTCGTGTCCTCAGCGGGTTTTCATACAGAATTTATCTTTACTTTTTTGGTTCTTATTCGTGCACCTTTATAGACCATATTGAGGTCATCGATTGCGATGACATTTCTTGCGGAAGATTTTGTTCTCCAATGCTGAATCAGCTCATTGTGCTGATGCTTGCTTTTGTGTTCTGGGACGCTTGTTGTATCACTCGCTCTTTAATTCCTTGAATTTCTAAATTAGTGTAATGCCGGTGTTAAAATTCCTTTGCTTAGTTCGCTTGAAATGAAGAAAGCGTCAAGCTGCCCCCGTATTCGATCGTTCATGTTCTACTTCATTCAAGAATGGCAGTTGTGTAGATTACAGTCAGAGACCACCGTTCCTCGTGTGGAATTTCCCCTCCACATTTATCTTAGTGCATTTCTGTTCTTCGATGATTGAAGGTTGTCGAAGAATATCTGCATTATGTTAATAACTGTTACACGTCTCTCATCACTTCGAATTCTTTTTAACAGCTTTATGCTTTTGCGCCGTTGCTAGTTTGAAGTTTCAAAATAAACCCGTGTGTTGCTTATTATATCTATGATTGTCTTGCAGTAGTTCACTTCTTTCATTCTACGAATGCTTTTATCCGATGCTTCCGTTCTTATTGGTTTACTAACTTTTGATAACGGCTTTATAGGGATGTGTTTTTTCGCGCATTAAATCATCAAAAATAACTGTGTTATACCATTGTGGGAAAATGAGCTAAATTTTATTGTATGGAGCGAATCGTTGACAGAATCTGAAATTAGAGCTTTCCTCACTTCGTAATAGTGAAGTTAGCCTGCAAGCTGTATTAAAATTCAAGCACATTATTAATGGTTACCAATTTTCCATTTCGTTAAATTTGAACTGTTCTGGCCTATTTGCTCCTTGCGTATTCAAAATGGCTCTTGATTTAAAATTATCCATCCAACAAATTGATTTTCTTAAGAACTATGTCCGGTATTGAAAGTTCTAATGTATGTGAACAAATCAATTCCGAATTGTATAAGAACAACTTAAATGATTTGAAAAATGAGTCCAGGATTACAGTGTTCTTCACTTCTGTCACTTGCTTAGTAGAAATTTAATTGTCGCATGTTGTAACTCACCCATCTGCTACACACCAGCGGAAGTTGGTTGGCTTGCTGTTTGCATGTATAAATATTTTATTTTGTACAGTTAAACTTTGTTTAATTCTAAACCTGATGTATAATACATTTCCAATTATTTACGAATTATGCATTCTACTTTTGTATTAGGTTAACATCTCAAGATAAATATTATATACTAAATGTTCAATTGTTTTCAAACCAGCCTTTAATTTATGTGCTGCCGTATGCCTTTCTGTTAGTATTCTTTAGTTTTGTGTTACTTACATCTAAGCGTAACCTGTTTGGCATATCGAATATTTCAGTCGTAGTTCATGTTAGCTATTCATGTAGTCCCATGAGAGATTTAATTAGCTCTTCCTTCAACCCACCCTCATTATCATCCGCAGCCTCCGAACATGTAGGGCAGACCACACATATTTGGGATGCTTTAGTTGCAACGTTTGAAGGTCTAGAATGATTCACTCTTAAGATCTGAGTAATACCCTGTATCCACGGCCTCATTTAGTTATGATCACATTTAAATGACATTGTGACATGTACTTTTATCTAGTGAGCTTCATGAGACAAGTAATGCTGGGTTCAGTTCATTTTGCTCATTTTTTACTTTTACTCAGCCCTAAATACGTGATACTTCACATGCTGCTCACTCAACAGCTTACGTTACTAGATTCTGTAGCAGACTTACCAAATTACAAACATAGTTCAGGTAATTTTTTCTCTCGTTCTTCATTTGTTCCCGTATGTTTCACCTACGTTTGATGTTAATGACCACACAAATCCTTGCGATGTTTTCCTCTAATTTTCGGTCAATCGTTAACGGTGAATTAGTTGCTCATCGTTAGTAGCGCACCATTGTTGCGCCTGTTATAGAAAAAGTTATTTATTGCCATGAATTTGGTTTTGACGAAGTTCATGCTATCAGGTGGCCCGCAAGCTCGCCATGGTTGAGGCTGACCTGGAACGTGCTGAGGAGCGCGCTGAGACCGGTGAATCGTAAGTGCCTTGTTTTCATAAGTTCCTTGCTTTCTGTACCATAAAGTGAATTTAGCATATGGCCTAGAAGCGTTTAAATTTGAATAAAGGAGCATGTTTGTGAGCCTTATGTGCTATTAGCAGATACGCATTAATTAAAAATTTACCTCATTTAAGAAAATACCTGTGCGTTTCAGTTTCATGTAGTGTTACTATTGCTGTTCAACTTTAGTTCTTTGCAACTTGAAATTAATAAAGTTCAATTTTAGTGTAGGAGAGATACTAGAGTGTAAAAAAGTGTCTATGAAACATTAATTATAGTTAGTACCCTTGAGTACAGCTGCAGAAATCGGTCTGAAATACTCTGAAGAAAATTTTAAACGTTAGCTCGGTGAATTACCGTAACTCTCTTAAACTATAGAAAGAACATGAGCTCTTAACCCTTTAACGCCCAAGTGGACTCTACGGTCTTCTTTCGAAAATTGCCTCAAAATGTTGCATTTCTCGGGAAATTAGTTCCCTAATGTGTTCTTTGGAGTTCACTGCCGAGTAGCAGTTCCTTCCTCATCCTGATATCAGTGATTACTTGATGCCAGCGCCAGTTTAGTGACGGTGGTTGTGATAACCGTAATATGAGTGCGAAAATGCAGACGTTAAAGGGTTAAACTTGAAAATAATAGTTGACTGAAGCTTATAAATGTGTGGAGACACAAAGCACTGAGCTGACTTTCTGTATCGCAGGAAGATCGTCGAGCTTGAGGAAGAGCTCCGCGTTGTCGGCAACAACCTGAAGTCTCTTGAGGTCTCCGAGGAGAAGGTCAGTTTTTCGTGTGACACTTAGCCGTGTAGGACTACAACTAAGACATTTACAGGAAAAGATTTTTAGACATGATGTTCATCGACTGTATGCCTTTTTATATGGGCATTAGCTTTTAATAATTTCAATGACCACAAGCTTTTTATATCAAGCTCCAATGGCCTTAAAACTTTGACGTCAAGCTTTAATGGCCTTAAGCTCTCAATTATGTTACACAAACATCCTCAACCGTTGGGTGGGAGAGTTGCATCAGTTTTGAGTTTTTCTTACCGTTACCGTTCATTTTTTGGTTAGATTCAAACCGTGATTTATGTGGGATTTTAGCCAGAACCTCGGTCCACAATATGACGTAGTGCATTACTACTAAGATTTGTTCCTGATACCATATGTACTTAAGTTTGTTCATGACGTCATCAGTACAGGGGCTATGGTCTTCACGCGAGCATTTGGGATTAGTTTATAAGCTGAGAATCTCGTCTCTTCAGTATTGGTCTAGACCTCAGTGCATCGGTATGTAGTCTCGGCCTTGTAGAATATAGGCCTTCGATGAAAGGAATTCGAGGCTAAAGGGATTATCATTAGCAAGTATTGAGATATCGAATGATCTACTTTGTTTTACATTTTGGTTTATGAGAGGTAATTAATTTTTAATGAAAATACTATTTGTTTTTCATTTTTTTTGTGAAATAGTTTTTTGATTGATCAAATTGATCAATCAGTAAACTATTAGATTTAAACATTTCAAATTCTCTTTATGTCCCAAATCTTCTATACTTTCTCCATCAATTGCTTGGTTGCTAGTTGTCATTGTGGTGCTCCAAAAACCAGATAACATTCAACTCATGAATGAAACTGGTGGCGAATGAGGTAGCTTCGAACTAGAGTTTAGCTTTCGATCATTGATGCGGCCCATTACGTTCGTCTTAGATGTTATTTCTGAAAGCTTTACTTCTGAAGGTTTTGTATTTTAGGTTTCAAATGTATCAGGTAAATAATCCATATTGAATATTAAATATATCTCGGATGATTAGTTGATGAATGACGATTATCTGAAGTCTTCGATACGAATCTACTGAACAAAGTAAAATTGTATGGAGATGTGTAACATCAGTTCTTGAAAATGTGTTAATTTTGTTTTCTGGAGATTAACTAGAAAGAAGGAACAACGTGTATGACTGTAAATTGATTATGTGAGCATGATTTTGAGGTAATTACTGAAGATTTTAAACCGCTATCGTGGTGCAGGCCAACCAACGCGAGGAGGCCTACAAGGAACAGATCAAGCAGCTCACGAACAAGCTGAAGGCGGTAGGCTACTGCCGGCTGTCATCTATTGTGTTAACCTCTACTTTTGTTTATGGCCTACCAGAATAAGATTTACAGTGTTTTTAGTAGAGCAACCGGCAACAATTGTGCTGTCTGCAAGCTGTTAATGCTCTGTCGATTCCCTATAACCAATTGGGGGAGTAACTTTACGCTTTTTTTCTTGAAGCTATCATTGTTTAGTTTTGCCGAAATTGAATTCAGAGAAAATTCGAAATCAAGTTTGCGGACAGCATGGCAGGTGCTACTTTAGAGGTGTTCCTCTCCGGTCTCGTCCGCATTACTTGAGTTTTTCTTCGAGATGCGACGAGGGAAGAGTTAAACCTTGTTAGCAGTCATGAGTGCTGGCTTTAGAGAAACAGCGGTTCTTACTAAGCCATTTGAGCATTGGATCTTTCCACAAAGAGAACGCATTGCAGGGTGTGTTCTAATGAATCAAGTGGAAGTATATTCGTTTTGAATTTACATGCAAACGCTAATATTTTTTTAAATTTATACACACAACTAGAGAAATTTTGCGCTCCTGGCTAAGAATTGCTGTTTGAGAGCTCATTGTTGCTCCAGATCTAATTAGGCTAACTCTATTTGTCCTAACAGCAAGCTCTGTGTGACTCTAATTCTCTGTGTCTTAATATTTTGTGTCATTCCCATTTTTGCAGTGTTTAGATATTTTTTCTTTTACAGGTCCAAGTGTGAGCTCAATTGTTTATGATTTGTGTTAACCTTCTTAATGGCCATTGTAGGGCTCATGATTCGTTGAGCCTTAACATTACTGACTTGTCCTCGTGTTTTATGCTAACGTGGCAGGCCTCCCAGAGAGAAGAACACTATGACCTCAAGACCAGAAATATGGCCAAGTCTCTGAAAGAGGTAAATCGGGCGTTAAGCGCACAATTTGTGGCAATTGTTACGCCTTTTCCGTAGTAACTTTCACTTTCTGACTCCTCAATCTCCTCCTCGCTATGTAACGTTCTTACACTCGGCGGAACACTTCTTCTGTTCCCTAACACGTTCATACAACTCTTCTTCATTTAACACATAAAATTTTCTTCAAAAACAAGAACCCATGAGTTCTGTTTTGTTTTAGGGGACTAATCATTTCTTCCCACAAATAACTTCGATACAAACAGATAACCGAGCTTACATTGGTTGGTCGACCGGAGTCGCACAGCTTTTTAATTATCAGTTATAACATTTTTTGAGTTGAATGTTCATTTTTTTATAATTCTTCGTTATAGGCTTCCCAGCGCGAAGACTCGTACGAGGAGCAGCTTAGAGAATTGACCAGTCGCACTACCGAGGTATATTTGCTGTTGACTCGATGCTCTCTAGCCTCCTCTTCTGCTTCATTGCATCGCCAACTCTTGATTTGATTGAAATTACCACCTCGGCTCTGTAGCATTGAGGAGCCGTAAACAACGTCCTACTGACAGAAAATTTGTCTGGGTTCTGCTCTCTTGGAATCATTCACTAACGCTTTATGTAACTGTTTTTGAGCACTCGTAAGGGTTTCTGCGTCCGTGTGGAGCTTGCTTTACTAACTCCGAGTCTTTCACGGACATTTTTTCATGAAGAAATTTTGACGCCTGTCATGGTTTCTGCGTCCGCACGCTGTCAGTTGCAAAATATTGCATGATCAGAACTCTAACCAACTCTTTCCATTGGCTTTTTTCTCATAATTTCTTATTTCTGCTGCGACACTGATTAACTTGACTTGATCACTTCTATTGCCTGCGGTGAAAAAGAAACGTCCGTCAATTTTATGCAGGGAGTTACGGAATTTATTTTAATCTTTGGAAAAAAATTTTCAAGTTAATGTACCCGCAGCTATGGACACTTTTTCGTATAACACATAATTTCATTACGCGATGCATTATCACATTTTTGATTTAATGGAACAACTTTTTCTACTATAATCACGTCAACGTTGGTTTTCTATTGTAATTTTTTAAGAAGTGAAATTTTTCTCCTTTTATAATGAATTGAATGCTTTGTTTTGTCATACATATGCTGTTAAATTCCTTTTTGAAAAATGCAAGATTTTTCCAGCCTCGCAAATTCTTTCGAATGATTTTCTTTACTATCGTGAGGTTTCCCTGTATTTGTTTGACAGCTGTCCTTTCTTGTTTCGATTTAATGCATGTCTAGACATTAGGAAGCGGTTCTAAGCATTACAGAAATTACATACTGTTTAATAGGAACAGTAACTTGAGAAAACCGGATTTGAGTCATTCTAAAGTGAAGAAGAATACAAATCTTATGAACTGCGTCAGTAATGTAGGACTCCAGTCTGTGAATGAGATTCTTTCCCGACGTATTTGTGTCCATCAGAGTGCTGTTACGCCCCCTTATCGTGCGGATGTCACTCTATCACGCGCTAATTACCGTCATTAGCTACATACCGTGCTTTGCAATTGTTCCATCAGCCTTTGACGTCCGCTGTCACTAGCTCCCGACTTTGTTACCAACCATTAACGAACCAAAATAATAATGGTCCAAATTCATGTATATTACTGTTCAGTTATCAGTATTTTTTTGTTTTCATCTGCTTTTCTCTCTCTAGAATGACTCATTTCAGCTACGTTTAAGTAAGACCTTAGACTTGAAATTGAAAAATTGATCTATTCGGGTCAAAAATAGCAGTTTTCTGCTGAATTTAAAACATAATTAAATTTAAATCGCACTATTTTGAGCACTTTGCGTGCGCAAAATTATATATTTTGCAAGACCTTTTATCTTTACGTCGAGTTGCATCATACCCTTAATTTTTCTTGAACCATTGTTTTATAAGTTTTAAAAATAAAATGGAATCAAATATTAGAAAACTGATACTGGTGGATCATTTCGAGTCAAATATTTAATGCTAATCAGTGTATTTCTTACTTTTTTTTGCGTGCGTGGTGCGTTGCGCCTTGTACGTGTTCGTCGCCATCTGCAGGCTGAGGCTCGCGCTGAGTTTGCCGAGAGGTCCGTCCAGAAACTGCAGAAGGAGGTCGACAGGCTTGAAGGTATGAAACTCGACGCACTTGTACACCACACGCTCATGTGTCCACCATCAACACTTGCCACTTCGCTCTACATCTCACTTGCATTTCACTTCAAACTTAGAGACCTGGACTACACAGACTCGGTGGCAGACTCAAGTGGCTTCTCGGCTGTCTCTGTTGCATTTCTGCTACTTTTTTATTACACAGACAAAATTCAAGGAATTCAAACCATACTCACCATATGCTACGCTCTGTTTTCTTCGATGTTCGCTCTTTGTCGTCCATATTCACGCCTTAACTTTCTGCTTAATATCTACGCATTCAGACAGTTCTCTACGCATTTGTCTCGTTTCTGCAACCTGCTATGTCCTCTCTCCTGCTTTTTCTGTTATGATAAACCCTGAAAGCTCTTTATTCATAGCCAAAGCGCTAGCTAGTGTGAGACAGGGAGTTGAGAAATACTTGAAATTTTATGCTGCGGGAACTTTTTAGAAATGGCTATATTACTGATCAGGTTATCCGTTTGTGATAACACGTTTTGATAAAATGTGAGTATAATACTTGTTTAATAATAATTTCTTATTAAACATGTATTTTTCCAGCCTATGCTCATTAAAAATGCACAAGGTTGTCACTCTCTCCAATTCCCCGATCACGTTCGCTCATGCACTTTACTTTCGTGTAGCCTCTGTGGATCCACATACTTCTAGTAGATCTTGCGTACTTCGTTTTGGTTCTAATTTTACTCGAGTATTTTATACGTAGATCACCTGTATGCAGCTTAACTTGAACAACATGGGCTATTATTGGGCACTTCATGCGTTCTCACACACTTCATTCAATTTTGTCTTGAAACTTTTTCAATATACGAGTATTAAAATATATCCATTTCTTTCCTCTGTTGTATTCTGTTGCCTAAGTCAGAACATAATGTATTTCCAAGTTTTCAATTAAAAAGAAGTTCCAAAATTTATCACATGCATTGAATAAAGAACAGTTTCACTCCCATTATTCACGATGAAATCTGTACTTCTTCAAGCTTGACTTAGTTTTTTTCAAAACTGTAGTTCCCTTCGACGTCCATTACCTTCTCAACCATTCAAATTAGAATCATTCTTTTTTGTGACGTCTGTTCCACCTGTTCTCCTTTGTCGCTTTTGACCTGTTGCCTCTTTTGTTCGAGCACAACTCTACTCTTGTGCCGTGAATGCTCTTTCCTTCACAGCAGTGACAAGAACAAGCACAGACAAAACTCACAGCGAACTGACCTCAGGCTTTCTTATATTTACTAAGCGAGTGTTGCGGTATCTTTTCACGGCTCAGTGTGATATTTTTAGTTTGGCAAAGCTGTTTTATTCATGGACGATTTTTGATATCATTAGTGTGGCCGGAGCTTAAATCTCATCTTTTGTCATTACCAAATTTTTCTTTGTCTCGGCTTCATTTTCATGCACAAGACAACGCTTTTTATAACTTAAAATTAATGTATTATCCATTGTTGCTTCACTTTAACATTAATATAAATCTGCTAAACAATCTCTAAATAAGTTCTTCTGCCGAGCCACGAAGGACAGCTCGCGAAGTACTCGTGCAAATGAAACAAGTCGTGCCGTGCGTGCTAGCCAGTGCTTACGGGAACGTACGGAAACTCCGAACGTGCGTCGTGCGCGAAATGTAACCTCTACCGAACTCTGGTGTTGACACGTGTACATATTTCTAGATTTGGTTATTGGTCGCTGTATGTATTGAATATCTTGGCACTGCTACTCCTCACATTTTCTACGGCCCTTGAATCCCATTGTGCGTGGTGGTGTCCATCCCGGCTTCTGAAGTAATGCTTCAACTTCTTTCTTTCTTCGTCAGTCGAGCATGTCCTGAACTACGTTCCCCTTAACTTTACTATCAACACACAGCCGAAAGGCGGTCAGTTACCAGCTCTAGCCATTCTGTACATTTCTTCTTTCATTTCATGCTTATTTTTCGCAGAAAGTTAACGACCAGTTCAAATAATGCTTATTCATTTTACAGTAACATTGACATCAAGCTGTAAGGCTCTTAGAATTGCTGACTTTATAATGCTACCGATTTTTTTCTCAATGTTTCATGAAATATTCTGTTATATCAGCTAGATTTATGCTATTAGCTGAAAGATCTTTGTTAAATACATTTCTGTTGCATTTTTAAATTTTTCAGTTTGTTTATAGAGCTTTGTGGTCATTGTTTGTCGTGAATGCCTGGATCATTTGCGCTCTTCAGAGCAAAAGTGTATGTTGTTTAGTTTTTTGTTTTGTCTTGTCCTTTGTTTGCGGTTAGTCAGGGTGCGTCTGCGAATTAGAGATAAATTTTTATATTTTTTGTTGCACTTTTTTTAAAGAATTTTTGAAGTGGCGTTCGTAGTTTTTCCAGAAGAATATAGCCTTGCCCGGAGGTGTTTGAAAATTAGAGGCCTCGAATTGACCCGTATAGCTGCAGTTCCGAGAATGCACTAGCTAAGCCTTATTCATTTGATCACATCAGTGGAAGCCTGGTATTTCTTCTTGCGCATTGCTCCTTACTTTATCTTGATTCCATCTCTTCTTTATATTTACTCATTACTTCTCATATCATTGGTGCGAAATTCTAGTGTCATTCTGATTTACCTACTTTCTGATTCTCGATTTTCTTTGTTTTTTTGATCATTAGTTACTCGATTCTATGTTTCACGCACTAAATTCTAACGACTTCGCCTCTGATCTTTTCTTGCGCAAACTCAACTGTCACTCGCGCTCGCTCTTTAACTCGCGTAAAAATCACGACGCTTTTTCGTTCGACCCTGCCGAGTTCTTCATGTAAAGTAGAGCTTTGATGCAACGAGAATTCATCTTATTCACGTTGTCCATATGCCAATACTTCTTTAGAGTTTATCGTACACCTTCGTATTTCCAACTCATCCATACGTGGAGTGGTTAATATATGATTTTCTGTAAAAATTGGCCAGAGCCGATACGGCCTATAAATTTCAACACCACTCACTTCTTACCTAATTTATAATGGGGCTTCAATTTCTGCTCCGTGTTAACTAGATCTAAAAGTAACCGAGTTCTGTTTCTCGTTTCATCACTTTGATTGCACAATAAAATGTTCAATTGCTTTCTCTGATGAAGCTTCTCATTGAATTATGAAGCCTTCAAGATCCTTCTTTGATATTCCTTCGTGCTCCTTCCCAAACAAGCTGCTGTTCAAATGGTGTGTTTCAAGAACCAGTGTGCATTGGATAGAGTACGTAGCAAACATTCCAACGCATGATTTTGTGCGTGTAGAAATAATTTTGTTCCCTTGTGTGTGTTGGTCACGTAACATTTACCTCGCCGTGTCGATTTATTTCATTTTGTTTTATTGTGTTGATTTTTTTCAACTGTGCATGTGTGTTCTTTTCTTTTATTGATTTGCAGATAGTTTAGTGGCTGAAAAAGAGAAATACAGAGTGCTTCAGTCGGACATGGAAGCCACTCTCCAGACCATACAGAATATGTGAACACTGCGCCAATGCTATTCTTCGGGCACACTGCTCAGGTCTGCTCGCGCAATTTTAACCCAAATAGGTCAATATCAAGTTTACCACTTACATTCCTAATTGATACTCAAAGCTAGTGTTATAAATTCAAAAAATCAACCCTCTGTACCTAAACTCGAATACTTTAGGGAAAAGTTGTCAGGGATAAATGTTGTCGGTACTCAAAAATATCAGTAAAATTTACCAGGCAAGGGATTTTTGCGCTATTTCTCTATTTTAAATAAAAATTAAGTTTCTTTTAGTACGTATGCTTTGCGAGAAAAATTTTCGATACCAAAATGTGAGTTTTTGATTTTAAAAATCAATTAAGTTTTTGCCCAAACTTATCAGTAAACGAATGAACGTCTGAAAAAAAGACTTACTCAAGTTGGATGAAAAAGTTATTGAATGTGGTGCGCGTACCATGTGGCTTGAATTTAGTCTAAATCAATTGAAAATTACACGTACAAGGGTGGTGTAAAGTCTGAAAAATAGTTTCATAAATGTTACGAATTTCTCTAATTTCGTTATTTATTTCAAAATATTCCCCTACTAGTAAAATTTTTTTAAAATTTTTGTTAGTTCCGTAAACTGGAAGCGCTAGCCTACTTGGCACTGGAGTTACCGTCAGTAAACAAAGGGTTAAAGAAATTCATTTTCCAAGTAAGTAATGTTTCATGCTTACCTCTTCTCGTTACACATGTGTAATAATTTTCCTCGTAGTTCCGTTAGTCAAGTCAATGCAAGTGGAATATTTAAATTAGGCAAGTGATATTTTATCCTAACATGTTTTGTTGTCTCAAGTTGGTGAAAAGAAATGGAATTTATCATTACATATAGGGATTTGTCTGTTGACTTTAAAGCCAATCAAAGCTTATATATTTCTACACAAAAGCACCTTACATCTTTATTGTTGATTTTGTGTTAGATTTTTTTGGTATTCGTTTTGTCTAATTTTCAATTAACATGATTAATTCTTATTTCAAGAGAGATTTTCTTTTTCGCTTTTTGCAGTGATTCTGTGAAATTGAATTATTTAGTCCTTAAATTTTCATTGAAAATTAACTATTCACACTTTTAATCCTATTCGCCATCTTTGAGTTCTTCCAGGCTCAGTTTAAGCACTTTACCAAAGTGTTTTTGACTGCAACCTTCGTAATTTTGTGATATTTTTTGCTTCCATTCTTCACGACATCACATTTGATGGATGGTCTACTCATATCAACTTTACACTTAAGAAAAGTATAACGTCTTAATTTCAAAACAATAGTGACTGTGTAGCAATACGTTAACGTCAGTGATTAAGATATCTCTTTTTTGTGTGCTTAATTTTGGATTTTTTATTTTGCGTTTGATTAATAACTCTGTGTGATACCCATGGAAGAAGCTTATGGTTCACGAGTATTGTTTTAGTATTTGTGTGATGACTAACTCAATTCCGTTTGGTGTTGACTGCTGCAGACGAACTGGTGGTTCAGAAGGAGCGTTACAAGTCCATCACCGACGAGCTCGACCAGACCTTCACAGAGATGTCTGGTTACTAAGCTGCTTCTAACCAACCCTCCTCTCTTCGTGGAGCCTCTGCTCACTGCCTCATAACACACTACTCCTGCTCTACTACTCTCAAAATCTCGTTTCAACTACAAAATAAAAGCCTTATGATTAAATAGTGTTTACCTGTTTCATCAAGCAATTTTGTATCGTGCTACTTCGACTGAAACTCGTCTCAATTTGTAAATAATTTTTCATGGTGGATTTTATTTAGGTTTTTACGCTGATTTCTTCTCGCGTTTGCTTGTATTGGAACTCGGCGCGGTGAGATGTAGTAACTCGTCTCCCCGTGGCAGCCCATCTGCTCTGCTAGTGTGTCCTTGTGTGGAGTTTCCGCCAACTTTCCCTTCTAAACGTTATAAGAATGCACTCAAACGTAACATCAACATCTGTTGGCATATGCTGCTCCGACAGTCTCCGTATCTCTGTGCTAATAATTTTGGTGGCATAAGCAGCTGCAGCAGCCTGCCATTCGTTCCACTAATGCTGATGATTCTGTGTGAAGTATTTGTTCAAATTTTTCGCTTCTTTATTCACAGTGCCAGCTAATATTTAGCATACCAGCCTTCCATTTTACCGTCGATTATTTTTGAAAATCACTGCCGTTAAAAATTCTTTTCAAGAGCATTTTCCGGTCGCAAGTTGTACGTTAGGGGATCTTACCTTGAGAAAATGATGGCGTGCGATCATTGATCGCGTTAGAAACACGTGAGGCTTTAATAAAAATGCTTTTTTTGGATCGCTTCCTTATTCGCACTCCTAGATGACCACTATTTTGCGTCAACTAAATTCGCGTGAGGTAATTTTTTTGTGATTTTTCGTCTCTGCTAAGAAGACCGTTTTAATTTTTTCTGTTCATGAACTGAATTATAAATCCGTGTATGGATCGTCGGTGGCGTCCATTGTTGCGTCGTTTGTGTGCGTCGTCTACGTCTTCTTGTCAATCTTTTCTTCTTTGTCGTAGCGGATGAGTTTCTCGCTCGCCCGTAGTTGAGAAGACTCGTGCGGTGTCATGTCACGCGTGCGTCCTGTCTTGACCGTTCTGTCCCGTCTTGTGTTGGTTAATAAGTGCGCGTTTACATGCTCACTGCTATGCCTTTTGCAGACGAACTGGTTAACGAGAAAGAGAAGTACAAGTCGATTACCGACGAACTGGATCAGACTTTCAGCGAACTTTCTGGCTACTAAATATTCTTCTAAGCTCGTCGTCAAGATCATGTCTGGTACTACCCCAGCGATGTTATGGCTGCTCGTCACTGCTCGCTGCATCGCGCCTTATAATGCAGGGCTTGACTAACGCCTCAGTGTTCACATTTGTTCATGCTACTCAAGCTGTAAATTCTCTTATACAAAGTATTAGCTTCTTTTTGTAATATTTTGATTTGATTTATTTTCTCGAGTCGGTTCCATTCAATGCCAATGTATATGGCCTAAATTATAGTAATTATTTTAATGAACAAGGTTTTAACACATTTTTTCGTTAATATTTATGTTCAAGTTATTTTACTGTTAAGAGCCCATATTGGATATAAAATATATTCGATCTCTGAGTGAAAATAATAAAAATTGTGTACTATTTATGACATTGTTCTGAGTTGTTAAAGTGTTCGTTAGTGCGATATTAGAGCCATGTTAGGGGAACCCACGTGCCGCTGGCTGGCGCTATTCTCGACCTGACTCTATTGCAGATGAGCTCGTTAATGAGAAAGAGAAGTATAAGAACATTGCCGATGAGATGGACCAAGCCTTTTCCGAACTGTCAGGCTTCTAATCTGCTGCCATCCCACATCATACCCCGTGGTCGAGACAGGAGCAGTCTTTTTGGACTGTTTCTTGTCAAGGTCTCTTTTTATGGGTTTCATTGCTTCGCGACGAGCCCAAGTGAAAGAACCTCGTCAATCTTCTCCACTTACATCCTCTGCTTTGTTTCCGACCATTGCGGACTGACTGACAATAACCAACATCTCATGGATTGGGTAATTAATGACTTGCCTGTTGGTAATTGCGCCTTCTGTTTGCACGTGAGAAGCCACCTCTACCACCGCCTCGACAACTCTGTTTAGGATAACTATCCTTGCCAATGTTCTTTTTTGACAAATCTTCCGAAAGTCCGCATCAAAAATATCTGTGCACTTTACTGAGGTGTATTAATTAAATTTTGTAAACAAAGCAGTGCTCTATTTTTCTTTTCACCTCATTTTTCGTTGGCCTCGGCTATTGATAAGCAACCAAAGAAATGAAGCCAACTGCATTGAACATTTAGCTGGTGTCTCCCATAGCTATTCAAAGGATTTTTCCATTAGCTCTGACAGCCACATGTTTTATTTTCAGTGTCGAAACTAGAAGGGTTGGTACTAATTATGGTTGAACTGTCAACTCTTCGACGTTGATGTATGGTTAGCGAAATTTTGGCAAACGAAGCAAGTCACGTAATTCTCTTGAACGGTATTACATATTCCCAGATATTAAGCCAATGCCTCGTCACGTGTGGTGATCAGTTGGCCTATTTTTCCAAGAGCAGAGTGACTTGTAGAGCATCTTTTATTTCTCGTTGCCGAATGTCCAGATTGCTATACTTCCCTCCTGAAGGAATGTCTTGGAACAGTTTGGTTGCGGTTAGGGACACTAATTGGCTTGCTGTCTGAGAAAATTACTTTCTAGAAAAGGTTTATTTTGTACGTTGTAAGCAGATATAAATACTGTAATTTGACTGTTCAATGTTTCAAAGGAATTCAAGGACGATGTGTAGACAGAAAACATTTGGCTAACTCATGAACTCGACTTGAGTTGAAGGGCTTCAATGAGCTGTGGGATTGTAGTTAGCTCGTGGAATAGCTCTGAGACAAACCGGAGCAGAAGTTAAATTCTGATTTCCCACAGAATACTGAGCAAATATGGTGTCTGCCTTTAGGGATACGAGACTTTACAAAATCAATTTTAAGGTGTAACTGCAAACTGTGTCTACAGTACGAAGGAATTTCAGAATTCCACCACACTAAGAGCTTGTAAAGAAATGCATAGGTGTAATGGTTCACATTAACTGCTTCGTTGCAAATACACTTGAAGTCGTGCGTGCAAAAAGATGGTATCTGGACGCACTATGTGAAAAATGCACTGGATAGAGTTCAAATAACTAGAATTTCATTGTCAAAGATAATAAAATGAGGAAACTGTACCATTGCTCGAGAAGTACCGAGTGTCTAAAAAGTTTATTACCACAGTATAAAGAGGCACCATTTGGTAGTAATTGAAAAGCTATGCCATGGAGCACTGAGCAACTAAACATAGTGGATATTGTAAACGCGGTCTTTACAACTAAAAATGGATAATGTTACGAAAAATTGTAGCTTTTGGTTCCGAGAATATTAAATGGTACAGTTAATGGTTGGCTTATAGCGATATCGGTCACCAGGAGGGGATTCCAGCAGCCTATAAAAAAAGAACTTCTCGAGACCTATTTTTGGTGACGTAACCAAACAAGATCTCCCTGGTGGCCGAAGTCCCCATAGCATGCGATAGATGTACATGCCAAAACTTTACCTACCCCAAGTCCCTTGAGGGGCGCGCGTGTTGACATATATAAATATATATAGAGTACATCTGTACCTAACAGCAATGATTCTATTTGATATTAAAAGTTGAAAAAACTAATGTCTGTATGGTTAAAAGTATTGAATTAATTTCCGTTTCATAAAATGGAAACTATAAAAAACTCAAACGAACAGCACCCAACGTGTCCGATGAATATAGAAATTAATTGACAGATTTTCCGTTAGTTTATCCCTCCCATACCACAACAAAGACATTCAAAGAGAGGAAGTATGAAGACACCATTTATAATTGAGCCAAGGGAACACGGAACCTATCGACAAGGTGTGTTCCCGTACAGAATCCCTAGCACATTGACACAGTAAGATGAGAAACAAGGTTATGAAACACCATAAAATTTGAAGTCAAAGGTACTGAAAAAAAAGACTGAACAGTAAAAAGATGGTTCTCAATAAAACAAAAATATTTTATTTCAACAAAAAGAATGCCTAAATCTCTGCCGGGACTTTACATTTTCACATTGGAAGTGCTTATTCCCGAAGATACAATAGTGGCATTCTCCTGAGGGAATGAATATAAAAGTTCTGTAAACACATGAATGCATAAATAAAATAGCAAGGGGTTTACTAGGTTGACACCTGCTTGCATGTACTAGTATATTAATACAAACAGTACTATAAATATCTGTTCATGAGAAGGTAGGTTCTCAAAAACGACAGTTTTCCACTCCCTCAACAGGCAGGGGTGTCGGTATGGCGACACCCCAGAGCGCAGATGATGAGGCCGACGCAGACCAAATGCGAACAAACGACTCTTTTCGTCCCAGGAATGGTTACTATCTTCAAATACTGAAGTAACAACCAATTTATGAAAAAAAACGCAATGAAAAAGATGGTTTAACCTTTATTGGATTAAATGAATACAATTTAATTTGTAAGAGTTGGAATAACTCATCAAGAACACTAATCACAAAAATTATACACTGATAATTGACTTGCAGACATTTGCCATCATGTTGCTGTTAATAGCAACCGAGGGCGTATAATAAAACAGCACAATGCAATGCAACGCAACCGACCTATGAATACGTTATATTAGAGCAGGAGCCGGTCGCGCAATCAGTCACCTTTCATTAGGGCGTTGACGAGAAAAAAATAAAGATAACCACTAACCCTCTACCGCACAAAGCGGTGATTATGTGATGAGTAGGTAGAAATATATAATAAAAGAAAATGAAGATCCAATGTAAGCGGAAAATCACTGACACATCATAATCCCTCGAAAGGAATTCTAGAATTGTACGTCAGTAGAGTGTGAACCATAAGATATACTGAAGGATGACCTCCAGCGTAACTCAAAATCTGAATGTTTTTCTGACAATTTGCGACAAATCGATATTAAGGAACTGGCAACATACAAAATGCAACCACCACCGCCAAGACCAATATTTTCAAGAGCAGAACCCTCGCATGGCAATTCGAGTGCCGTATTCAGCGTTAAAGTGCTGTTCATCCCCAACAATACACGCGCATTATACGGGAAAAAACAAGTAATATTTATAAATTACAATTTTTTACTATTGAATTTAGGATTTAACCACAGCTTTCGCTCAAAAATGACTATCTTCAGAGTGAAACTCCGGAGATCGATAGGTCGCTGATGAAAATCGGCTACGTCGCGCTACAAAGGGGAGAATTGCAACCGACGCTGTTGACAGGCCACAGCTGCCAATAAAAAGGCAGAATGAGCATTTCCCATTGACAAAAAACGAAGTAAGAAGAAACAAAAACTGAAAACACATGCGTAAGTCGGCTTTGTTCAAGTTGAATACAAAAAGGAAAGAAAAGAAAGTAAAGAGAAATAACAACAGACAGCTAATTTAGCTACTATGAAGTTAGTCCTAGTAGGCGGCGAGCGGCTCGCAGTTAATTCCCGTGACTCGCTGCTGGGGATACCGTCAGGGAACCCCGCGTTAATTCTTTAAAGATAGACGAGGATAGGCACTAGCAGCGATCAGCAAAACTGCTTTCACCACACACTCGACTGGCGTTCAGTAATCACCCACATCAGTCGAGTGGTGCGCCACGTCCCCAAGATTAGCAAAACGAAAAACCCTCCAACGTTTCCTCCTGGAGGACTTTACAAAATAATTCACATAAATGATCAGATCATTCACTTACGAAACGAATAGCAGAGTCAAACGAGGACGAGAAAAAAACAAGTCTTCAAACCACACGAAAACTTGAAAGATAAAAATGAAACAATTCAGTAAGAAATGGCCAATTTCTTGGCAAGTAGAAAATCGATGCATCGATTCAACTAACAGATAAAGAAAACAGCAACATCAAAATACGACATGGAAACTGATATTGTGTCAAAAAGACAAGAAGATACAAAGTAAATACACTGAGTCACTGACGAGCCAAATACTAGAGAAGACCTGGAGCAGGAAAGCACACCATTGAACGAGCTGGAAGGTGACTTATAACAAATAATAACCATCACCAATAAAAATCAATACATTGAAAATGATCTCGTCTTCTGTACAAAGACAAGTCGTTAAAAACAAAAAGGTTAGCGTTTACAAACAGACCGAACACAGAAAAGAAAACACGTTAAACGATAAAGATTTCCAGTAAATTTTAACAGTGGACGATGAGATATTTTAAGTAGCAATTTTTCTCTTATTGGATACAGAAATTGAACCAATTTTAGGACTGACACACAAACTGAGGCGACGCAGGACAAGGAAGGTGGAGATGACGTTGTGCTTCACAAAGAGCATGTGCGCGCATGTGCTTCACAAAGCTTTCCGCTGGTACTCAGCGGGGGCGATGCCGTAGTCCTGGACGCTATAATAATTCGACATGTTCTTCACCAGGAATCTGCGAGCACCAAATTGAATTATTTTCATTGTACTGAATAGAATTTATTCAAGTTATTTATAATATTAAATTCATAAAGTAAAATGAGTCTAGAAGATGGATAAAAGTAATCCACCTTACATTTTCAGTCCTAAAGATGTTAGAAAATACGAGCCCGCTACTGGAAGCATCGTGGTTTACCACAGAAAAAAGCATTTCCCAAACAAATTCACTGCTGGGCCAAAAAGCAGTCTTTTGCTTGAATACCAAGCGCATTTTGTCAGTTATATGCACTTGAAACATACAAACTTTACAATTAATTAGATTTACAGTTTTTAGTTTTACTCACGCTGTATTTGATATTATCTGCGATGGCGCTTGTGGAAGCGACAGCGTTTGAAAGTTTTTAATCAAAGTCAGTTTGCATTTTAATATATAAGATCGAGTCTAGTTTCGTACACTTACATTGTTGTCGCTGTAATATTTCTAGTCTACTGAACAAAATTCATTTCAAATTGGTTGAAAACACGAACTATAATTTGATACATTTAGGTAATAAAAGTTTTCGACACCATTAAAAAAGACATAAGAGAAAAAAAAGCTCAAAGTGAAAATTCAATAATTGATTACCTGCTGGAATGGCCAATTATGAAAATTTTTGAAACAATTGTATTCGCTTTACACGTTAACTAATTTTCCATTAATTAAATTTGCGAGTCACAACACTCGCAGCTGAAAACAAAACGACCAAAGTGAATGCAATCAAGATACATGGATAACTTTCCTTGCAACGATATTAAAAAATTAAAAAGCATGTTCTAGATGCAGGTTACCCTTCTGAAACATGAAAAAAATGTCCGGCTACTCGCACACCAACTTTCCCATAAGAATATGATACACATGAACATGATTCATAGTGAATCTATTTTAGATCACATTTTTCCCATAAGGAATTCAAACATCTCTATATCATGAAAGCTTAAATTCTACAAATCGTATTCATATTTCACACCAGGAGAAACAGAAGAAAGAATAAGTAGGGAAGCTTTTCTCTAAAAAAGTAACCATATAATAATTTTCTGACGCTATTCGGCATGCGCAGCATTAAGGACATTCCAACGAAATCATTACATGCGCGAGCTCATGGTAGCAATTTTTCATGCTAGTGATTCAGTAATCAGTGACTTTAACAAATTATTCTGATCTATAACAGATCAAACCATAAGAGAAAAATAGTCCTACATTAGAAATTATCCCTCGTGAACCCTGGGTTCAAAAAGCATTATTTACATAACAATGGAAAATCAAACAATATATGCAGGGTCTAGACATGTATAACTTATCACGTCCTTTCTCAATAATGGTAGCATATCATGCGGGGTGTCACACGAAAAATGGAACCCAAAATGAAAATAATAATGATTGATTTATTGCAAGTTAGTTTTAGCATCCCTTACCACAACCAAGATGTTCTAAGAGAGGAAGAATGAAGGTATCATTTATTATGGAGTTAAGGGAACGCGGAATCTATGCACAAGGTATGTTCCCGCGCGCATAGAAACAGTGTGCTAAAAAGGAAAGTTAGGAAACAAAATAAAAGTTGAAAAAGAAACTTGTTGGTGCTGAAAAACGTCCTAGCAGTGAACCGAAAAAAAGATGGTCCTTCCTTAACAAAGCAAAAAAACATTTAATTTCAACAAAAAATGCCTACCTAATTCCCAGCTCTGGACCTCACATTTTCCCCCTGGGAGCGCTAACTCCCATAGAGACAGTTGTACTCCCCTGAGGGGAAGAAAATAATTTAATTAAAAAATAATTTCCTGCATTTTTATTGTTTCGATCACATTCTTTGTTGAACGTTTTTCAGCAAATACTATACGTTTTGATTGAATATCTTCAAAAACATTGACCTGTAATTACTCTACGGAAGGCTCTCAGGAAAGTCAAACAATAAATTTACACTCCACAATTCATGCCATGGTTCTAACCACGACGTATGAGAAAACGATCATTCAAAGGAGGACGCTCCACTATTTGAATTGGTCGAACCAGCTCTGAGAAATGTCGATATTCGTGCTGTTGGTTATTCATATCCTTCTTCAAATCGACTTCGAGACCACGAAGGAACAAGGGCGTCGCCTATCCGGAGGAGTTACCTCGAGATTGGGAAAGGTTCTGGTACAATTAGTATTTACATCATTATTTAACAGCTTAATGTCAATTAGATTATCACTCCAATTAATTATCGAGAATCGATGTTATCATTAAGAATCTATATATTAATACGCCTAAAACTAAGTTCGTGGGTAACGCTCTACATCCAATAGGCTGGATAGGATAGGTAGGTTAGATTAGGTTGGAGTAGGTTACATGCATTGATACGTTTGACATTTTATCACGATAGAATAATTAGGACAAAAATAAAAATAAAAAAATAAATTGAAACATTTAAAAACAATGAACAAAAAAGGAAAAAATTGAACAAAATGAAAATTGAAAAAAAAAACGAATGGAATTATAAAATTAAAAAATAAAAGCAAAGAAATAAACAAATTTGAAAAAATTCAAAAAAATGAAATTTAAAAAATATTAAAAAAAATTCAAAATTTAAAAAATATTAAAAAAAATTCAAAAATTTAAAATATTAATAATTTAATAAAAAACTAAATATTGTGTAAAAAACATTAACACACTGAATAAATGGAAGAAATTGAAGTAAATAGAAAAAATTGAATTAAATGAAAAAATTCAAAAATTTGAAAAAAATTAGAAAAATAAAAAAAGAAATTAAAAAACTGATAAATAAATAAAAAATGGAAAAGGAATAAAAATCTTTAGAAAAAATGAAAAAATAAAAATATAAAAAATTAAAATACTAAATTATACATTTCCTTCATTTTTAACATTATATGCATGGAAATGAGTTAATTATTGAAACCGTGAAATCCACGCAGGTTTCTGCTCATTATTATGAAGGCGCTGTGACTCGCGGTATCGTATCTACGAAGATTCTACATATAAGAAAACAAGCAGAATGGATAGGATAGGTTGGTATATGTTAGGTTAGCATGGGTTAGGTTAGAATATGTTATGTTAGAATCTCTTGGGTAATGTCTACCGAATTTTTTCATGGGTCCACAGCTTAACAATGACATTGGATAAGTTGAGTTAGGATAGGTAGGGTTAGGATAGGTTAAGTTAGGGTAGGATAGGATAGGTTAGGTCAGGATAGGTTAGGTTATGATAGTTAGCATTGGTTACGTAATGTTTACTACATTTATTCACGAGTCAACGGTTTTTCATGTTTGACAAATTATCAGGAAAGCTTCCGTTAGCATAGAATAGGTTAGTGTATACATGTTAGGATAGGTTAGGTTAGAATTTTTGACCGATTTTTTTCACGAGTCCACCTAGCTTGGCAATGACATTGGTTGAAGTTCGGTTAGGATAGGTTAAAATATGTAAGGTTAGAATAGGTTAAAGATATGTTAGGTTAGGAAAGGTAAAAGATATGTTAGGTTACGATAGGTTAGGGAAGGTTGACTGAATTTTTTCACGTTACAGGGTTTTTTATTTTTGACGTATTATGGGGATGGATTCGGTTAGGATGTGTTAGGTTTGGATAGGTTTGGGTAGGTTTGGGTAGCATGGGTTAGATAATGTTGACGAATTTTTTCACGGGTCCACGGTTTTTATGTTTGACATATTATCAGGATCGGTTTGGTTAGGTGATGATGTTAGGTTAGGATAGGTTAGGTTAGCATAAGTTCATTATTGTTGATGGAATTTTTTCACGGGTCCACGTTTTTTTTGTTTGACATTATCAGGATCGGTTTGGATAGGATAGGTTAGAATATGTTTGGATGGGTTTGGTTAGAATAGTTTAGGTTGGAATTGGTAAGCCAATGATGACCGGGTCCACCTAGCTTAACTGTGGGATTGTCCGTGGAATTTCCACGGGTCCTACTAGTGTGATTTAATGCGCTAGAGTCAAACGTCACCGCTTGTTCGTGCAATCAATCCAACTTAATATTATGAAGAAATTCTCGTGTAAAGGCAGACGCTACCCTGAGCTACCACTCCTAGAGGGATGCGAGGGCGACCCTCTTCTGGGGGACGCGCGTCAGAAGGCCCGTGACTGCGACTAAGTGAGGAAGCGTTTCTCCTCACCGGCCCTTCCGGGCCGGACGTTCTTTTATCTTGACTCTATATCTGTGATCTAAAACCCTAATTCTACCAACAGTCACGGAGCCCATTATAATCACCCGGAATCCACGAACAAGATAAGTGTCTTATATGCATATTTCCCATTGCACCCTCTGGTTATTCTGCCTGTGCGTAGGTTTTTATCGGTGCTATGCCTTAAGCGTACGCACGTGATGTTACTCTAAGTGTAGAATAGATACGTTAGGTTCATTTTAATGTATCGGATAATTCTGTCTTTATTATATGTAATTAAATAATTTGTGGTTCAAGTCTTGTAAATTTCCTGGTAAGGATGGAGATAGATCTTCGTAAATGTGAAGGTTGCGCTACCGAAAATAATTGATTAAATAAACGTAAATTACTAATTACAATGTGGACGTTGGAAAGATCTTATTTGATCTTGATTAACCAAAATAAAAGAAAGTGACCTTAAATGTCACGACGACGAAAGAGATGACAGCAAACGTAACAATTTATGTGCAGCAATGGAAAGTTTATGCATCCAAATCCGACGATCGTAACAATGATGTGTCATCGGTAAGATAAAAAAAAAAGTATAAATAGAAGTATAACATTTAACATTATTTAGAAGTTTTGGAAAAGAAATCTTTAGAACTACTACACAGGGTGTCCCAAAAAAAGCTCACCAAACTTGATCTTGCAATTCATGCAAGTGGTTTGTAGATACTGATTTAC
>JACJUY010006881.1:0-12249 GCA_014220935.1 Platorchestia sp. MABIK
ACATATCGATAACAACTTGCCACCAATCCCTGCGAGTGCCAACCTGTGCAAAACACCTACGTGGCTAACTCGATCGAAGGCCGCTCTGAAATCCAACTGTACAACCACAGCCTCACGACCCGCATCCAAAGCAGTCTGAAGCAGGTGGGACAAGGATAATAGCGCGTCTGCACAGCCTAAGCCACGTCTGTAAGCAAAATGAGCTGCAGGGAGGAACCCCATACTCTCATAATATCGCCACAGTCGACCTACAATTAGCCGCTCGAACACTTTTGCTAGGACTGGGGTGATAGAAATGGGAAGATAATTCTCCACCAGCGGAGAAGGAGAACCCTTAGGGACAGCCGTCACATTGGCTGATCTCCAGCAACTCGGAAATTGACCAGACCTAATCAGTAACCTAAAAATGACACTAAGTTTGGGAGCTAGCACATCAGCCGTCTACCTGAAAAACAGCGGAAACACACCCAACGGGTCGACCCCACCACCCACATCAAGTTCAGAGAGTAAACGTCTAACCTGTCCAGACCTGAACGCCAGCGAACAACACAAGGGTCTTGGGTAGCATGTGGGAGGCAATACAAAATTCTCCATACACTGCTCACTATCAAATTGAGTGGTGAGCAGCTGCGCTTTCTCTACAGGATCAACCACCAGAGCCCCTTCAGGGCCTAGGAGGGCAGGAAGAGCAGGCCTAGCACCAAATACAGCTCCCTTCAACGTAACCCACCATTTGCGCGAAGACGAGGAGGAATTGAGGGCATCCCGCAGTCGCCGATCATGCCGCTCACGAGCCCCGGCTTAAACTACCTGGGCTTCATTACGAGCTCGCAGTTGAACACATTCAGTTCACATTCAGTTGACATTCACATTCAGTTGAATACACTCAGTTGAACACATTCACTGCGTCTCTGCGGTTGTTAACGGTTCGTTTGATTATGTTGTTAGTAGCAGAAGTGGGAAATCGACTTTATTGCTCGAATATATTTTTTTCCTTCCTAAGAAATGTGAAAAGGCACTTGACAACATTTTACCTCGTAAAATAAAAAGTATTTTTTTTAAATGATTGCGAAAACTATCAGTCATTTACACCGGTGAGTGCAAAAGCAATTTAGTAAGTGAATGGTGCACATATGGCCCAATGTGCGGAGAACGTGCTAAAATCATTGCTTATTAATTTGTAGTGACCATACTTCGGTCACCCCACAAAATCTCATCTAGTCATTTCAAGTGTTCAATAATCTTAAGATGTACCAATCTAAATTCATTCAATAAAAGTTCCGACTTCTCCGTCCTGTATCACTGATATCTACCGGAGAAGTATAAGTAAGAGCACTACTTGCCGCAATGGAACTCAATGGCAAAAGTAGCAGCATGTTCTACAAATTCTTCTGCATGCCTCTCTTTTGCCTTCTATTACCTTGTCTGGAAAGGCTACGGTACAAGCATTGATGATTTTGTTTCTGCGTGTTTACTTGTTGAATGGCATGATTTTATCAGCCTCTTACAGGTCATGTTTTTAAGTTTAATATTTTTCCACTTGCTTCTACTGGTAGCAAAGAGGAGGTAGCACAGGATGATGTCATACAAAGTCTGAAACGGGCAAATAAAAAATGAGTAAAATGAGCATTTCTTAGTTATTACAGAGGTGCGTCGTATGATCATGGCATTGATTAAAAAAATTAAATTTAAGGATACTTGTATCGTTGGTTTGTGCAGGCAGATGTAGCTGGGGATTAAATAATATAGATAGAAAAGTTTTTTTAGTGTCGAGATGATTTCGTAAAAGAATTGTCATGCTATCAATCACAACATGCCTGCTAGATGATATGAATTAATCATTTTTGTTGCAAAATTATATTGTGACGTGACAAACTGAATTTGAATGCTCTTCTTATAGTTACAGGAATTACTCATCGCTGATCTGACAAAATTCGTTGAGAAAAAGATATCTGAATCTTTACGATTTATTTGCTGAAGTAAACAGCGCATGATGACTCATAAACTTCTTTCTATCTCAACAATATATTTCTATATTTCTTCTTTCTATATTTATATTTACTCCCATTTTATAATTACGAAACTATGTTTCCAGCAAACTTTTTATGTATAAATATTTTGGTGGCGTTAATCTTCTTGTACTTTACTCAACTTCTGCCTAAATATTCATCGTTCCCTGTAATTTTCCCTGTTCCCTGGCACTTTCTTATGAGGACGCAGGACAGTATTATGATGCAGGACGTTTATTGAGTGCAGCAAACATTGAAGGACGAATTTAAACAAGTTACATCATCATCTTCGCGGTGTTACAGTTGTCAGCGTAAGTTCGTCTATGTCGACTGAACTTTACGATGACGTAAATTGTTTGAAAATCCAGCCGAAGAACTGGCATCACAATTTTGTCAAATTCGAGATCTCGTTTTCCAGCCGAGAAATCTCCAGTCCTCCTTTCTACAGCCTGGATCATGGGAAGAAATCGTCAAGCCATCACCATGAAATCAAACTTTGCTCGCATAGCTCGGCCGATACTTTGCCGCCATTTCCTCTCTGTGACCTGGAAAGTAAGTGAATTCCACCAAAAAAAACTAAGTCATTTGCTCTGACCTCACTTTTGGTAACCGTGACATAGTTGAAAAAAAAACGCTCGCCTTACAAAGGAATTGAATGAGAATTCAAGGCCCTTAAAAACAAGTCCAAGATTCAACTCAAATTTAGAGCCAATTGCAGTGTACAATTTTGGAAAATAACAAACATTAACTGGATCGCGACTTAACTTAACTTTAAAAAAGTATTTATGAAAATTGAGTTTGTGAAAACTGGTCGGTCAGCATCATCATGAAAATCCCCTTCATGACCCCTAGTGGCGCCCATTGGGGTCAAAGAGTTAAGTGCAAGTCTAATGTTTCTTCCTCGGTGTATGAAATGGGTACCGGCTCGATTATTTTGTTGAACAAACTTTAACATAAGGTTGAGACCGTTGAAATAAACACGTTATCCTGAATAACCACCGCCTGGTCGGAAATTTTTTGTTAAAGTGGTACAATCACTTTAACTTTTTACAGGCCACTAAGGCCTCCTGGTATTATGTTCTCAGATGTACACTTCTGGGGACTTTTGAAGAGTTTGGTGTACGACAGACCGATTCATTCTGAACAAGACTTCATCGATTAAATTTTTCAAGCCTCTGCATGGATTCAAGAAACTCTTGCTGTCTTCGATCACAACTGACGATCATTGCACCTGGGTTTGAATCATTGCACTTGGATTTAGGCTTGCACATTTGATTGCATCGGAACAGATAGGAGTTATGTTCAACATCTATTGCTAATGCTTAATATTATTTAAAAACTATTTCTTGCAGTCATTAAGATTTAGGCTGTAATTCGATTCATTGCGTTCATATTAAAATGCATTCCTAATTTCTAAATTTGATTTTCCTGCCACTCTCAAAGTATAAGTTTTTCTTCACAACATTTCAAATTAAAATCCCTTATAACCCTTATAACAAAGCTTTTCGATCTTATAGCTATTGTGTAAGAAGTCTTTATTTCAACGGTCACGACCTCACTCTAAAGTTTGTTCAACAAAGTGCTGGTCGCCCTACATGTTGAATAGGAGAGACCGCCTTCGCATCTTGACATTAGTTTTGAGGTATTGAAAAGAACAGCACAGGCCGGGCCGCCATCAATAGTCTCATGAGCCACAACGACCTCAACTAGCCAGACCGTCATCAAGTGGCATTTCCGTCATCACGGAATAAAGCATCTTTTTTCACAATGCAATTCCGCATCAGAAGCATGGAGTGTCAGATTCATGGGAATGCTAAAAACACACTAAATCAGCGTCTTAATTCTCTCCATTTACAAATCAAAGTTAAGGTCACACAATCGCCACGAACTTGAATGAATACAATTTTTCACAATGTTCTAAAACGCAGATACGAAGATTTAGATCACATATGCAGAACTGCACCCTCCTGAGTTAACACTGTCAGTAATGCTCAATCTCTTCTCAATTCTGCTGCAAAATGACCACGCACTTCCATCAGGAAAGCACTTGGATTCATGCGTTCATCATTCTCCAGTTAATGCTCAAAGTAGAAAGTTGCACTCCAACTTGAAGCGAAAATGTTCGTGCCGCTCGTCCATGGGCAAATGCTTGATACTCGAAACCTGCAAGAAGATCGCTTTGTTTTCGTTACCCTTAAAATTCAAGCTTTGTTTCGGTGAAACCCTCTTGTTGGGCTTGGCAGGCAAGCGTGCTGGCGTTTTCTAGTATTCAGAACGCAAATACTCCCTAAGCCTTGGCTTGAGGGAGCAATATATTGCACACATGAGCTGCACTTCAATATGCCGCTCTTGGGATCTATTTTTATTCCCCAGAAGAAACGTGAAACAAAAGAGGCCGCGTGCTCAAGCTTTGTCGAGAAATTCAAACGTGTTTGTTGAGCCCGGCGCTTGCAATGCTCCTCATTCTGAATTGTTTTCGTTCCTCCAGAGAAATGCTTCTAGATTCACGCATTTGAGAGAACGCTTCAATTTTTAACTTCATGAGTGGGACTGTTTGCAGTTGCTACGAAAAAGTCTTCTTTCTCTACGAAAATATCCTTTGTGGTGTACTAGTCTTAATGACGACAATAAATAAATTAGCGTCTCTAAAATGTGAACAAATTAGTTTTACCGGCGTGATTTAGCTTGTTAATGAAACTTCTGTTTCTAGATGTACGTTCTTCAAAATAATAAGAACTGTTGGTCGAGAATTTACCTCGTATATAAATGTGGCAACGAAAAGTACGTATTTTACGGACAAAAAATTAGCTTTAAAATTAACAAACAATGCATTTGAATTAAACGCCAATAATTCTTCCATTTTTTAATGAAACTTAAGTAGTTAAAAGTGAAAAATAGTTTTTTACCTGAATTTTCCACACCTTACCCTATCTTATTCATAACCTTAAGTTATTCTGCCAAATTCAATCTTAATTTAATTGACATCGCCCATTTTATTCTAACCTTGCATGAACAAATATATTTTCACCCATCTTGAAATAAACTAAGACGCCAAATATTAAAAAATTAATTCCAGATGGCTGATAGGTAGTTTAACCGTTTACTGCGTAACGGTGTGTAAAAAAGATGAAATGAAATTCTGTACTCAACGCATACTTAACTTTTAATATAAGTACACAGTTTTCAATAGCGTAACTAAATTACACCATTTCTTAATGTTGTAGGAGGGATTTTGGTTTACGTAGTTATTGAGCGTGTTTTGGTGGTGACATATATGTACAAACGTAAAGATATTGGTATAAATTTAAAGATGAAAAACCTTTTCAATATTCAATAACATAACTTTTTTTATTGTCCTTTTCAACTAATAGCTTTCAATATATTTTTGCAAAATTTACCCAAGATTTCTTTTTTCAGATCACAAACTTTCTGTCAATGAAGCTAATCTCATAGATTATGTCAACCGTCAATTTATTCATTTGTTTATTCCCTAGTCTTAAAAATCTGTCCTCTACCATTTTCTCTCCGAGCAGGAAAAAAGGTCTCTACATCACTCCAAAATTCTATATATAATAATGGATGGCCTCCTCTGTTCATTTTCTGACAGCTGTGAATCACTTGTGGTCTGATCTGTCACACAAAATAAATATTCAATGAACGTTGTTCCATGCCTGTCTTTGTTGTATGAGTTATGATTTTTAAATGGTTTCCTACTACACGTTAAGGCCTTGTAACTGTACATTATAAATAGCATCTTTACTTCAACCGATATGGTGATTCTAGCGATCATGTGGTACTTTTTTTTATATTTCAGAGCGCTTTTCGCGGCGATTTCAAGAGTTACATTTTCGGTTTTTCACAATTTTACAATTTTCGCATATTACAGTACGTGCTTCATACTATAATATCCGTTCAATTTCCTTGACAGCTAGTAACTTCTGTTTCATTTTTCAAGCCGTTAAATTTTTTCAAGTACTTTTCCACAGGCCACCAAGGCCTGATGAATGAATTCTTTGATCCTGTAACTGACATCTACAACAAAATTGTTTCGATAACTAAATGGAAAGAATTCTTAAAATCTAATGTTTCTTTTCAAAATGCATCAAAGCAAATATAGTCGCCTGCAGCAGAAAGAAACTATTAAACTAGATGCTTGAGAAAATTACTGCTTTATTTGCGTAGTTTGGTTCAAAAAAACCCGAGCCCACTTCAAACTTCTAAGCTTTAAGCTTTGCTTTAAGGACCCTGTGAAACCCGTGAAGGACAACAAAAAAGGTGTTGGATCGCGCACTTCAGCACGATCCACGAGTAGCAAGTCAGGGCGTGTGAGGTGAACTCGTTGTGGTTGAGAACTGAAGCACACTCCTCCGCTACAACTCCTAAAACACGTGTGGTCACGCCAGCGTATTCAGATGCGCAGTGTGCGCAAGGAAAAGTACCAAAAATGGTTTCACTGCGAACAGTCGAACAGTTGAATCATTCGCAATTCAAAAAGAAACGACAATGAATTGCTGTGTGGTAAACTGTACGGCTTTCAAACAATTCACACTATTGATGCCATTTTGGGTTGGCAATTTTAATTGAAAAGTACCAAAAATGGTTTCATTGCCAACAGTCGAAGAGTTGAATCATTTGCAATTAAAAAAGAAACGACGATGAATTGCTGTGTGGCATACTGTAAGGCTTTCAAACAATTCACACTATTGATGTCATTTTTGGTTGACAATTTTAATTGAACCATATTCGGAGCAAGTGCTCCCTCATCAAATAATTAGTATCATGCAGCTATTGTTCAAATATTTTTAATTTGATATCCGGTAAAAACCCCCAAAGCCATTGGAGTTAAAACTATTTTTAGAAAAATTTAAACAAAAGAAAGTTTTTTGAACGCTAGTGCTTTATTCGAGACAGCTTCATAATCATTTAACAGAAAATCCTATTACATTTAGGACAAAAATGGCCTATAATTTAATTAATAGCATTTTCCATAATGCACACATCGAATGTTCTTACCTCTTTGATAACTAAATGGATTGGGAAAATAGGGCACTTTATTCTCTAATTTAATTTTCAAGAAAAACTAAACTCTCCGGGCAGCGTGAAACTTTTGAAGAAACGGTAAAAAGCCTCATCAATGTGCAGCAAAGAAAGGCTTGTTAGAATTTTGTTCAAGGGGCAATTTACTATCCGTGCATCAAAGAGTGACCAGTTGCCCCATAACAAGGCCTTCAATTGGATTGTTAAATTAAGCTTTGAATAAAAATGCGCTATTCAAAATAATTCCAATTCATCTTTAAAAGTTGTACTGGAGATATAAAAGAATAACAAAGGGAGTCTCTGAAGTTAAAAAAGCATCATGTAGGTAGAACTTAAAAACACACAGTTTATATTTTCTGTTTTAATGTTCTTTACTTACACAATTTAACGTACTGGATATTTCTTTTAACTACGTTTATCCGACCACAACCATCTATTAAATAGAGTTATTGCTGCGAGTAAATTTAAATTCGTCTAACTTTTACGTAACACAAAATCAGTTAAAAAGTTTGTATCATAATTTACAGTATGTGCATTTGCGCTTATGGAATATTGCATACAAGAAAATGTCTATACTCACCAGCATTTCATGATTACGTAACCATATTTCTAGCGAACTATTTCTTCATATAGTTCGGTGACGTCAGCTTTCTTACACTTTACTCAACTTCAGCATAGATTCATCGTTCCCTGTAGCTCTCACAGGTTCTGCGACAATATTTTGTTTGTTCCGTTACTCAACGTCCTTGTAATTTTTTTGGAATATGCACCAAAAAACTTTCAAGTTCCTGAAAATAACACTGCCAGAAGTGATGTGCTCCAGAAAAACTAAAACCAAGGTTTTTCAAAATCGGACAAGATTTTGTAGAGTTACAATATGAAATAAAATTGAATAACTTTACCGTTCAATAATGTTCGTTTAAATAATACTTTAGCGTTTAGCGTTTAAACATATCTCCACTGCAATTTCGTCGTCTGCTAGCGTCATGCAGATTCAAAACATGTGGTGCTGGAGTAATTTAACAGGGATACTAGTATGAAATGTATAATACTAGTATAAAATACTAGTATAAAATGTATAAACTAGTATAAAATGGAATACTAGTATAAAATGAGTACTTACTCTTCTCGAAATGTTTCTACTAGACTCGGTGTCATTTCTGTGGGAATGTTCCTTAGGAATTCGGTGACAATCCTGCCGGAGTATACTTCTAAAATTTTGTATTATTCCCGATAAAATGTTCTTGGAGAACTCTGCTTTATTTCAGGAAGAATGTTGCTGCAAACCTCGGGATTGTTCTTGCAGGAATATTTTCTTATATAACGGCGTTTTTTAGTTGGAATGTTGTGTACTTTATCATTCATAATATAGTGCCGCCGGAATATCCACATTGAACTCAGAGTTATTCTGAAATAAAAGTGGGCATAAGGCCGCGATAACACGGAGACCAAATGATAACGTTTCATCATAATCATCTACAGTCAGCGGTACTACTCGGTCTGTCTAGCATGACGAACCCGCTAGATTTCAATTTTACTTTGGAACCAGTTTGGTCAAACTAAGGCTGAAATCTGATTGTTTCCTGGCCCTGGACTTGTGCCGCTGACTGTAGATGATTATGATGAAGCGTAACCATTTGGTCTCCGTGTGACGGCGGCCTAAGAATAGCATCGAGCATCCATGAGTGCAAAACAATTACTGATTCCTCACCGAGTACCTACTCGCAACGAGATTTGTTTCTACTTAATTATTAAAATAACTTATTTCTTCGTGCTCTACCTGTGTCTTGCACGATACTAGGCATCTTCTTCTTTTGCTGCTTGCATATTGGTGGCTTCAAAGATACTGAAATGTTACGTCTCACTTGAGCTCTATGACCAGAATGTCTCCGGAATCATCGCATTGGGTAATTGATAAAATCCAAACAGCGAATTCAAGCAGGAGAGTTAAATTTTGCATTTGTTTAGGCAGTTTGTGAAATTGATGCAGCTGTATATGGTTGATTACTTCTACTTTACTGTATCCACGGGCTCAATGCTACCATATTAAAGTTGTGTTGCGATACAGCATTGAGAAATAAAGGAAAGTTAATCAGAAAATTAAATCTGAGAAAGGTGCGTGTTGATATTAAACATAGTGGTGACCGTAAAATGATCCTTGCCGACGCAGTGAGTAACGAAAATTAAGTTATGTGAAATTACTTTCTTTTACATCTGTCCCACCAACTTCGATTGCAGACTTAATGAAAAAGAAATAAAATGAAGATCTCTCGCTAAAGCGTATTGATCCTTATTAAGTACCAATTGAAACATTAGAGAAAGAATTTCGATAAAACTAATAGTCTTTATTTAGACGGGTTTTTTTATTCAACAAAAATGTCTTTTACTAACCGGTTATTCATAAAAGAATTCTTTCCTCCAATCAACATACTCAGTGACCTTGATTTTTCAAAATATGAGTTCGAACACGTGCGAGCAAGATTTGGCGTATGGCCAATGTATACAGGATACAAATATATAAGCCTCCGATACCATCAAATTCAAATTAAGGAAAAATGTTTCTCGTCCGAAGCAAATTCTGCTTTTATTTATTCCATCTTATTCTATGCAGGTTACTCCAGTATATTTGTTTACGTTCCTCAGAGAAGTATTATAACCTGGCCCAAGCTCCAAGAAGGCATAAATAATCTCGCAGTCAAGTACGTAGAAATCATCCAGCAATGCAGCCCCGTTAGGGCCACTTTACTGCCCTGCTCGCTACGTGAGAGATCTGCATGGCGCTAGCGGTCTCGTGTTGCCTTATTACTTTAATTACTGCGTTAATAATATCTTTACCGTTTGTGCCGAACGTTTTCAAGTTGCCTGAAACTGTTGCAAAATTCTCTGAACATCAGTAGCCGGTATATTGCCTGAAACTGATGCATTCTTTTAACCTGAAATTGATGCATGCTTCTCACCTAAAATTGATGCATGCTTCATACCTGAAATTGGTGCATTCTTCTCACCTAATATTCATGGATGCTTCATACCTGAAATTGATGCATTCTTCTTATCTGAAATTTATGCATTCTTCTTACCTGAAATTGATGCATACTTCTCTAAACACCAGAAGCCGGTCTACATGTAAGTGAACCATAAATATAGTGGTCCAAATAGATGGACACACTGGTCTAGAATGTACCTCTTCTCTCTCCATAACTGATTCAATATATTTGACTTATTGACTCCTAGCTGAAGAGCAAAAAAGTAAGTTAATGCTTGCCGCTTTTTCTCCCATAAAAATATTACCCTTCTTTGACGGGAGAATAGATATGGGTTAATCGGACAAGTTTTAATGGGTTAATCGGACAAGTTTTAATGGGTTAATCGGACAAGTTTTAATGGGTTAATCGGACAAGTTTTAATGGGTTAATCGGACAAGTCATAAGCGTTATACACTCCTGTTCATTCATGAATTTCACAATTTTCATGCCATCAATATTTCTTTTACACTCGCAAAAATATCCATTATTTGTGTTCATGACATTAATGATATTGATATTATCTGCAATTGAAATTGTCATTAACCAGTTGCAAATACATGTGGAGGTTATTTTTGTGCCACTTTTCCGCGGTTTGAGTTATTTCAATTACCAAAAATATTTAAATTGTTTGGAATTTTTAAATGGTTGATAATGATAATCTTGTTTTATATGGTAATCTTTTGCCCATATAAGGTTACACAACTCGATCATCACTACCCTTCCATTCTACCCAGACACTTTCAGCATCACCCACTCAATTTTTATTAAAATTTCAATTTTTCTTTTATACTTAGTGCATGGAAAATTACCTTTCTCCAAGATAAACACATTCACGCAATTCCACGTTAGTCATAATGTTCAAATGAGCATGTAAAGTTGCTTTCATAATAATGTTGAAGTAATATCAAAACCTAAGTTCTTAGATAACTTTTGTTCGAACGAGCATTCAAAATTGCACTTCCAATTACGTTAAAGTAATCTAAAAACACAAGTTTTTAGATAACTCAATTCTCCTAAGTTCCTGGCTCAATTTTATGACGTCTTTCCACCAGGAAGCGCTGCATTTTGCAGCACATTCTACTGTATGTTAAAGAATTTTCTCTCGGTCGCAAGCACCTCGAGCGTCTTTTGCATTTCTGGAAGCAGCACAGCGATTGTTGGAATTTATTCGGAATCACGCGAAGTCTTTGGGAAATTGGAGAATCTTGCCATAAATCTACGGCTGTTCTGTATGATAATTCAGCAAAGCACGCCTCATTTGCTTCCGTTCGGGAGATACTTTAGTCTTCGGCTAAGGCATCTTCCATAACCTGAAAATGGAGTTTACGATGGAAATGTAAGCAGAAGCTCTGAATGTTGAAGCCTGGTATTCACGTGTAAAGAATACTTGAGACTATTTTTCTCAATACGGCTCAATTTATCTACGTACATGCCAAAGTTCTATGCACTCCCAATATGAGCCCATCTTACTTTTTTCTTTAACCAAACTAAAACTAGAGTTGCATTAGGTATTCATTTTGATGCCGCGTGCTCAAATGACTGTACAATCGCAACTACTGTATGGATATAGAATGAAATTTAAACACACCTTTACAATGTGTGAGTAAGACCTATTTGGTATTTTCAGTCAAGCAAGAAAAATTCATAATACTAACCCTCAATAGTATTAGTGTGTTTACTCGTTCGTCCAAATCAAAATTAACTCTATCTTTAAAAGAAAAATGATTTACCATGCGTAAAATTAAGTCCACCGAGTATGAAAATCTTACTTAAAGTGGTCACCCTTTTTACCTTACAAAAACATACGAGATTCTCATCTTGGGATACTAAACAGCTAAATACTAAAGACTTCAATTCTTATGCCTAAGGTGTACAATAAATGCTGAAGCCTTCCTGCCAATTCTTACAGTTCTAAATCACAATTATATTGCCTCACAGTAAACACCATTGTAAGTTCTAATAAACGGGTTTGAAAAGTTGTTGATGATCGAGCGGAGACGCGAACCACTATACAATTTCAATTTATCACACTATACAGCCGCATACAATTTCATTTGCCCTGTAACACGGCTCTCGACATCAATGTCTAAAAAAAACGACATGGCACTTTTAGTCAAATTAAAAACTCCCTTCTTACGATTTCCAATATTGTCGACCCTAGCCCCCTATTCATACTTCTA
>JACJUY010006881.1:13975-45716 GCA_014220935.1 Platorchestia sp. MABIK
AGGTGGGCTTTTTGTTTGTTTTTTTGTGGGTTCTTTAATGCCAACTGTGATTGAAAACTGTGTTCGTTTTACAAAAAGCGCTGTATATTTGGGCGCAGAGCGTCGGCACATCATTGGTCATCTTTTCGAACCTCCGCAGCTGGTCGATCTCAATATTACAAATGAAAAATTTAAAATAATTGCTAAAGTTCACGGGAGGAAATTTAACTTATTATTTATAAATGATTTACACACAGTTTGGTTCTACAAAATTTGCACAATATCCAAAATTAATTAGAAATACAACGAGCAATGAGTTTCAGCTAAGTGATTGTTTTAAAAAGAAAAAATTCTGTCTGAACACTTATGACAGAATGTTAGGTTGTTCCAGAGTTTCTCTCACTCTGTCAAACCCCTTGTTTATAAATTATCAAATACTTTTTGCCCTACATTAATACATCAAGGCCTATTAAGAGTATCTTTGCAACAAATTTGACTGTTCACAACAGGTTGCCTCCATCCAAAGTGAATGTAATTGAAGAGTTGAAAATTATAAATTATAATTCAAAATTATTATAATTCAAAATTGTAATTAAATTCAAAATTATAAATCAATTAACACACTGGAGTGACCAATTTTACATGAAGTCGTCTTTCTCAGCTCACACCATGACTTTCTATTGCTACTCAATTAAGCCTGCAACTCACGTATTTTCTCTATGTTTTAACTGTTGAAGACTCCTGATGACTGTCTCGCACACCTGCTGAAAATTTTGGTTAGCTTTGCGTTAACTTTATTCTCTCAGCTTAGCTTTATGTCGATCAGTATCGTTGTGTGTCCACTGCGCGTTAGCCAACTAATTCCAATGAGCCTGAGAGCGTTCATTTCTGCAAGAATCAAGTTTTAAAAAAATTCAAACATGAAGCAGAAAATATTCTATGATTAACGGAAAATACATTGATCTGCTCCCAGATAGTAGGCAACCAACATTTTGGTCTCCCATTGCGGTCTCTCCGATGGCGAAATTGAGAACAAGCATTTGCGCAATGCCCCGCCTCGGCGTAAAGTTTCAGTTCATAAAAGCGCATTAACCGAAACAGAATTTTGCGACAGGAACTGTGCAGCCTATTCTCGTTTTGAAACTCGAGTCCTCGCTATTAGACACCAGATAGAAGCGGAGGCAAATAGCAGCATTCAGAGTAGAGCTTGGCTTAAACAACGGTTCTTCATCACAGCACTCCTGTCTCGATGCCTCACATACTCACAAGAATCGTAAAATCGAGCTGCATAAACACACAGCACGGAAATCTTCCGAGTGCTGATAATGCAAATGCTCAGAACTGACCTCGATTTTTGGTTTGTCTGGTGGCTCAAGCTTCGTATTGCAGCTAGCCACCTATATCGTGAGAGCTTTCGAAAATCAACCTTCATTTTCAGTGTTCGAGAAAATATTTTCAAACTAAAGGAAGCTTTTAAAAAGGAAAACGCTTCTCAAATCGCAGTACAGCTATGAAATTCTTGTATTTCTGAGCCAGTCCATGCACCTGAACGTATAAAACATAACAGTTTTGATAGAAGTTCGTAAGCACTTGTGGGTCATCGTGTAGAATAACCGAAAACCAAGAAATGCTAGTATAGCTTACCCCTGATTTTTACTCACACAACATGACGGACTCGATTCGGAGAACTTTGTCTGATTCAAATTGAGTCTAAAAGTTACTTTACAAGAATGTAGTTTCCACTTTTTCCATCCAATTCGAATTAGGTTTGAACTTTCCATCTCACGCATTGAAACGCAGTCGATTTATTTGAAAACAAATTGTGAACTGCCGGTAAATTTCAATAACCTTTCCCTCTATGGTAAATAGAATCAATTTCATCACAGTGGTATTTTAATTAATCAAATTATTTCGTTTTATCATGATCTCCATTCTCCATTTAAAAAATATGTATGTGCTAAACGAAGGTCTAGGAATGACATGAATTCTCACTTTGCTTTGAGCGCAAGTGGAAATCTTTATGCACAAGTCAATATTAGCAAACCAAATAAGACTTTGAGTAACACTGCTTGCCTAAGGAATGAAAATAAAGTACTTGAAGAACAACATTATTGACTAACACTAAACAGTTGAAGAACAGCATTATTGCTCTAACGCTAAATAACTGGATGCGTAGTTGAAGGACATTCTCATACTCACATAGAGGCCACAAAAAATATTTGCCAGTTATATCACAGAATGGAACCGACAAACTTTGGAAAGTAAAACTGACTCATATAAAAAAGCGTCTAGCCTAATTTACAAGGCCTTAAACTATCAAACACCGTTAATAGTGCTATCTCACATGTACCAAGTTCAACAAAGAGTTCAGGAACTGTCTATTTTGATCCCTAACACATCTAATTTGCATCTGCAAAGCATTTTAGAGCCGTTGGACGAGAGCCTCGTCTCCTTCGTGCCCGAGTTGCTCTTTGTTGATACAGAAGTTCGCATAACTTTGCCTCGGTCTCGTTTCTGCAGCCAGCCCCGTATGCGGCGGACGACCTAAAAAGGCTTATAATTAAACAGAATTTGCAACTAAGACACCTAAACCTCGTTAAAAGTGCACAACTCAAGATCCTTGACTGTCAAAATGTCGTTTCTTTTGCTCCAGATTCTCGACGAATGTTTAATCCTTGCTCAAAAACCAACAGATACCTCCATCAAGAAGAAACTAATTGGATCAATCCTACTCCTCAAAATGTGTGACCCAAAAAACGTGTTATAATTAACAGACGGGCCCAAATTCCTCTGAGCAAATTCTTGCGCGTTTCGCAGCTTTATTGGGAGTCTTGGTTTAAAAGAGGAGCTCAAACGTTCAAGAAGAAATCAGGAATTCGTTTGAGCGACGACTCGAATAGAGACATATATGCAGCCGTTTAATTGTATATTTTATCGTTCAGTTAAACACGATTGATGTGGTCTTACTCTATTCAAATATGGGAAAATGGGAAAATAAATTCATTCATTCATTTAAAAAATTCAAATGGGAAAATTAATTGTTAATCAGCATAAACATTCAAGAATTTAGAATGACGTGTTAGCAACTGGGAGTTAATGAGGTCATAATTTGATTTTCCCGGAATTCTTTCAAAAAGTGAACGAAGCCCTAAACGTACATACAGATTTAAAACGTTGCAGTAGTACATTATTCAGACTCTCGAAGTTTCCTGAAGATCGCTTTCGTGCAGGTCAGAAGAGAAAAAAGTGTTTGAATTTAATTTTAATTACAATTTCACCTTCGTTTATAATGTGACTGAAACTGATTATGAACAGCATTATTCACTGATTATGGTTCGAATTGAACTAACATTACTTTAGAGAAATTTGAAAAAGATTTTGAGTACTCATCATTCGGATTGTAGCTCTGCGGAGCTGTAACAGCTACTAAAGTCAGTTTTTTTGTGCTGCTCTGGATGGTGTTTTATGTTCGGCCCAGGACACTGGTTTCATTTACGTCTTTCACTTTAAACTACGATTTATGATATTTTTAAGCAAAAATTTTTCATAATGATTTTGTCATCGTACTATACGTTGAAAATTGTAATTATTTTTCTAAATACAGAATGATCATTTTCATGTATAACAAAACATGTTTATAACCAAAATGAAACCTCTAAAGAAGATGATATAAAGGTGCATTTTTTTCTCTTCTCTAAATCCTGAACTACTACGTGTACTAACAGCTGGGTGCGGTATTTCAATCTTGAAAATACGATAACCGCTCATTTTTTCCCACAGTTAGAAAAAAATGAAAACTTGTGAACATAAAATTAACATAAATCGGTCAATGAATGAGAGGTTAAAAAAATGCCCCTTGTTGACACAGAATAATTTTAGCAAGAGTTCTAATTAACACAAACGTCGCAGAAAATAAAGTGGTTAGTGGAGGTGTTTTCCGTACATTCGCTGGGCATATTTTAATGAAAAAAATGCGACGGCAAGATGCCGATGGGATTTGTGGTAGAGAAGGAATAAAATATACAAAATTTTTTTAAATGAGGATCTATTGTCAGTGATGGACAACTATAAAGCTTCATTATAGCAAAATGATTCTTAGACGAAGGCAATAATAGTTATCGAACTCTTATTTCAGCGTCTGAACAAAGTGAAGCAATTTTGAATAATTACAATATGCATGTTCCTTAACTTGAATGAAATAGAGTTTTAAATAATAATGCAATCTGCGTGCAGAAAACCTTGACTATATTGATCGATAATGTCCCAAAAAAAATCGCGTCCAAGCTCATCGCGATCTTCAGTTGAATTACTGAAACTTTCAGTTTCTCAGTAGCTGATGCACGAAATGAAGAATATTTATTTAGTATATATTAGTTATTTTGATAATACAATTTACATATATAATATGATAATAATAAGCAGTGCTTGAAGCAATGCAGCCCTGCAGTATGTATCAGCTTGTAAAAATTGCCAAAACCGGAGACCAGTTAATCATGAGAAGAGTTGAAAATATCGAAAATTAATGCCAGGGTTTTAGCTCTCGGAAAAATGGGTGAACTCTGACGAAACTGTAAATTTATGTTTATTAATGGCTGCTATAGTAGAAATTAAATAACAGCTAACACTACTCAAAATTGAGGGAGCTCTAGTTTCTGACATGTTTTGTTCGGATATTTTTCGGACAGATTCGTAGCATAATTTTTCGCTATCTCAGCGGACTCTAAAAATCTTATCTTTATAGAAGTATTTGCAGCCTGTAATCGCCCTCGCGAGCCTCTCTATTTTAGATAGGTACTAAATCTGCCACCTGCGAAAGCCACCCGCCGAAATACTGCTAAATTTTTCTGCAAAATTCTGCCAAAATAACGCCAAAACGCCCGTAAAAAAGACAGTTCACAGAAAAAAGACCAGTGATTTCCTGTACAGAAAAACGCGGGGCATTTCGCCCTCCTTTAAACTTCAGTGAGCTGCAAGAGCTCCTGAAATTGCCAGGATACGTGTACTTAATTCATTCAGGTTGTTTCTCTTATGTTGCTTTCACTCAATTGGGTCAACATTTTCTGACTAGAAGACGTAATGTGTTATTTCTCTTATGTTACTTTCACTCAATTGGGGGAAAATTTCTGACTAGAAGACGTAATAAATGCAGCATTTGAGACGTAAATCTTTTATGTCCTTTTTTTATACAAGAAACTAGTTTTTCAGAAGACGTAATTAGCACTTATTATAAAATGCTACCTGCGTAGCCTGAAAGGAAAGACGCAACTGAGAAATGGAAACTGATGTTCGACACCCCAGCCCAGAAGCAGGATGCATATACAGCAATTGCAGGTGTACATACATAATTATGGTACATAAGTATTGTACGAACCAGCCTCGAAAGAATAAATGAAGTTGGCTCTCTGATTATTTGGTATAATTTGTTTTGAATCGATCATAAATCAAAATGATAATCAACAATGGCCCCCACCGACAGCAGCTTTGAGACGACGTTTTTTCCAGATATGCTGCCAAATGAGTGTTTCATGCTCTGTTATAGAGCTGCCGGTTCTTGTAGGTTATCTGTCACTACTTGTTTAGGTGAAAAAGTGCTTCTAGGGGAAAAGTGAAAAATGTGATGGTTTTATGAATAGTGAATTGCTCTTCTGATCTGTATGAATATGAGTTTTCATATGAGAACGTATCCCCGTTGATTTGGATTAATTTCTAATGCAACTTATCTACTTTCCACATACATATGATAAATCTCTGGGACCTTCCTCTTCAGTTCTTGGAAGGTCCCAGAGATTCATTTTGGCTTGTAACAAAAAAAAATAAAAGCGAATTAAAATTATTAAAAATTTAATTGAGCTAACCTAACTTAACCTAACCTCAACATCAAAAGGAAACCATAAATTAAAAGTGTTGAATAGCTGCCCACTGATGTTCGCAAGTTTCTTTAGCTGCTGCATAGCCCGAGAGAATTCATGAAGTCATCTTCCCACTGAGAGTTCTTTCTTGAGAGCCAGCGTGCATCCAAGAACTTGAACAATGTATTTGTCCTTCAGACTGTATCGCCTGAATTGCTTGGGCGGCAGAGAGCGTCCAACACGTTGACAAGTGACATGTGTCTCCGAAATGGCCTTTTATTTCACGAAATTCTCCTTGCAAAATTCGATGTTTCGTCCAAATATGGAGTTCTAAGCAAAATTTTGACGTTGTAGTTCAATAGATCTTTCAAACTCGTGCGAGTCCTTCGTATTCAAGAAAACTCTTCACGCATGGTTTCCTCCTGAGAAAATAGCTCTTTTTACATCGTAAACTAGCGACTCCTTCTGCAATAAACCAAAATAAAGCTGTCCAGCTGCAGCGCGACGGACTCAAAATTCGAAGATTTTTCCTTTTGCTCTATGTTCGGAGGCGAAGAATGAGATTCTGTCATGGGATTTTTTCAATATTGTTGCAATCGTTGTTTAGGCAGAGCGAAGTTCCCAAAGAAACACAATTGACTTTAAATCATTCATATACACACATGCATTTTGAACTCGCGACTTTTGGTTTAAGTTCACGCCTAGAATTGTATTCAATATATTAGCTACGAATTTATATGAGATGCAAAAGAAATGAATTATTAGAGTATTAATTCAAGATATTGCAGTATTGCTGTGTTTATTTAGTATCGTATTATCTTTTTATCGCCTCTATAACAATTTTGTGACGATTGATTTAAAACTTGTCCCTTCAGCTGGACAAGTTTTTGTGATTTTTCCTTCTCTGTTTCTCTCGTTTTTTTTGTACAAAATTTCCTATAAGCAGTAAATATAGTAACGATTAAAACATTCGGAGAGGATGTTAAAAGAAAACTGGGGCCGCCGTACAGTCGGTTCCAATTGAGCTAATATTTTGTGCTGGAAATATGGCTATTCAGAGTAGTGAATATCTAATGGCTACAGATGACGATCTTTAATTAATAGTGGACTGTATAAGCAACGAATTAAAATTCTAATTCCAATGACAGTACATTTTGATCTCACACACATTGGATGCGATGGTAACCGCCGTGTACACGAAGGGAATTTTCATAACGCTGCTGACCCATAAGTGGTCACAAACTCAATTTCAATAAATACTTAATCAAACCTAAATGAAGACACAATTCAATTAATGTCACTACTTTCGAAATTGCATCCAAAAATTGACTTAAAATTTGAGTTGAATATTGGACTTCAGTTTACCCCATCGCAGGCGAACGTGCTTAATCCGTTAACCGCCATGTGAGCCACCAGTGGTACACGTAGGGAATATTCATAATGCTGCTGATCGACCACTAGTCACAAACTCAATTTCAATAAAAACTTTAGCAAGGCAAAATGAAGACACAATCCAGTATATATTTACAATTTTAAAAATTTGCTTGACAAGTTGATTTTATATTCGAGTTGAATATTGGACTTCAGCTTAACCCATCGCAGGATGTGTCTACTATTTTTTAAATTATGCTTGACAAATTTATTTTACATTTGAGTTGAATATTGGACTTCACTTTAACCCATCGCAGGCAAAGGCGTTTAAAGGATGGCACTAATGTCTCCGTCATTCCCGAGCACAACGCGGTCTGTCACCATAAGGCCATCCGAGCACCAACGCTCACGAGCATCAGCTAACTCAACGGTGCAGGTTTACAACGAAAATTAATACCTATTTGGAATACTGGAAGCGTCCAACGATATCAGAACCCACTTGAAGGATTGGGACCATGCGACAAATTTAAAAGTCAATCACAAGGTTTGCAGTGCTGGTGGAATAAAAATCATTGGAAGCATTCGAAGAATTAAAAAACAGCTCATGGATTGGGAGCGTACGTCGAGTTTAATGAATCAATTAAAAGGTTGGGATCATACGTTGAATTTAGAAGCCACTTAAAAGACTGGGAGAGTGCCTCAAATTTAAAAACCAGTTAAAAGATCGGGAGTGTAATTGAATTTGAAATATCAATCAGAAAGGGGGGTGAGAACTGTCATGTGCTAGAAGAATAGACGCTAGTTCGATTAAGAGGGAAATGGATATTTTTTGGTTCTCATTTCGTCCATAATCATAATCTGTTTCGTACTCATTTATTTATTGAAGTTCTTTCATTGGATAAATATTAAACTAATAATGATCGCGTTGACTAGAAGAACAAGCGCTTTAAATTACCCAGTTCTTTCACCCCAAGGCGCCGTGCAGAGCAAAGTGTGCGATAAACTGAATTTCAGGTGGAAACTGATGGAGCAGATTGATTATTAATTTTACAAACTAAAGTTCTTTTTTGTCATCAATTCGTAAAAAGCTTGGGGACTTCCTAATCTTTCATTTGAGTTTACTTCTTCCCCAGTCTAACTTTTTCGCCGCCTGCATGCATGTTTTTCGCCGCCTAACCGATTTAAGCGATTAAATCGCTTGGGCAGCGAAAAACATGCATGCAGGCGGTGAAAAAGTTAGACTGGGCACCGCCATGTTGGAAGTCTTTCTCCAGAAAATCGGTGCCGATAAAGAGTCTTATGAAGAAAATTTTGTACCCGGAGGAACGCTAAAATAAAACCCAACTTTTCCCAAGGAAAAAAGTCATTTTGATGAGGAGGGTAGTTTTCTGTTGACGGCTATCTTGTTCCTCCTTTTCATCGCATTTTCTTCTGTAAGCATATATCATAGGCCGCATTCCTCATTATTATTATCAAAGTAATGTCTTCAAATGTTATGAAAACAACAGTTTCGGGAGGAATGAATAAAAAACTATTAAACAAATTTTTTTAAGAACGTTACTGAATTCTATGTCAAAATTTTGAAAATGAACAATTATTCACTTGACACTTAATAAGATATCACAAAAAGTTACTGAAAAATCCGGTTCTAAGGGACATTCAAATTTTAAAAATCTATGTTCTTATAGAGGAGTTCCTTCACAGCTGATATAACTAAAATACATCTCGAGTCGAGTGCGTCATGAATGTATGAAGTCTATTTACTTCCTTCCTGCCATTACTACAGCTCCTAGGATGAAAATGATATCCCGTTCAATGGAACGTCCCCAAGAAAAATCCTTATAAAATTTAACAAATTCGACAGTTATCCCTTCGTTTTTTCTCATTGAAAAGGGATTTTTGAAAACTCTGTATATAGCACCGCTGATATCGTCAAACCTTCCATTGCTACAGTTAAATAAACAATCTTGTTAAGTTTCAACAAGGCTTCTCTGCATGTTTCGAACAGCTCTGTGTTCGGATCAAAAGTTGTTAAGATCAGCGAGCCGCAACAGCCCCTTAAAAACCCAGTAAAAAATTAGATGTAGGGTTGAAGAGAACAGAAAGTCTCGATGGAATATTTTTAAGATATGTACAGGTGCAAATTACTGGAGCTTTGACTCTTGCAGTGCTGCTACGGCAAATTGGTTGAATTTTGTTGGTTAAGACCTTCTTCTCCTTTGCCTGGAACACAGCCACTTTTATATCTCCAAACAAAGATGTTTCAATTTCATAGACTCCGAACAATAGCGTCCTGTCTTTAATTGGTACTGCAATACCCAGTTTCTCAAACATTTCCACGGCAGTGAGGGCTGGAAGTAGTTTTCCATCCCAGTGTATAACTAACTTTTCACAGTAGTTCAGGCTTTATTTACAATCTATATCTGTGTTTGAGAGGGTTGGAAGAGCACATCATAAAATTCTCGGAAAAACGTGGGGTATCAGTTTGATTACAATATTAAGGTCTTTATAAGATAAAATACCCGGTATCTCTTTAAATAAATTAATCTAAAAGTTGGTTGAGCGGTTTACTGAGTAAATTAAATCCTGGTCTACAAGTCCGTAGAATTTTTGACGAAGTAATTCAAATCCTGGTTTCTAAGTCCGTAGAGTTGATTTTGGAGCAATACAACATGAGTCAATAAATAAATTGAAATAATTTTTTGTGCAAACTTTCTCCTACGTTATTAGTGCAATGGGAACCTCATTGAACACATAAAAAATTTAGAATTTTACGCACTAAGTTACTCAAGTTACTCAGGTACTCAACCACTTGTATTGGAGACGCAGGTGTCATACAAATGTTTCATTATTGCAATGATGAAGAGTTCATCAGACAGGACTGGGAGACCCGAAACGAGGGCCGAGAAAATTATTTCAACAAGATAAAAGTTTAAAGGAACGTTTCTTTGTAATTTGGATAGAGCTCCCCCTAGACTGTCTCTGTTTTTAAGCTCTTCGTGAATTATTTACATTAACTTATTACAATCCTGTGCAAGTTTTTTTGCTCATGTCTACTTCTCCGTCTTCGAGAAGTATTCTCGTTTAAAACTCATCCTTGTAAGTTAGGATTTTATGAGAAGGTCTCATAAAATTTTTAACCATTTCAGTATTCATCACAGCTCTAAGCCCTCTAATGAAGATCTCTATCCAGCTACTAAAGTATTGTATAATGTCCGTAAAAAACAGCATATTCAAATTATTGAAGCCTTACATATCCATAAACTCAAACCTTCCCTCAATGAAAATATGAACGATTTTTTTGCTCTGAAATTGTTTAAAAGAACCGCGCCGTAAATTGTTGGAACAATCTTTGCAGTCCACCATTTCGCTTTATTCTTCGGCCAAGTGAACATGTGTTGAGAATAGTTAGTCTGGGTATTTTACATCCATGTGTGTTTTGGTATTAACTTTATTAATGGCCTGTGTTTTTTCCTTGTATGATTGTATCATTTCCATAGAGTGACCAGTTTTCTTTTCGTCTTTTCAGCCTGATGATGATGCCAGTGGCATTGAAACGTTGCATTTTACCTATTGACCATAGTGTGATTTAGTGTGATTTAGATTAGATTCAGATTATAGTGTGATTATAGTGTGATACTAGTGTGATTTAGTAAAATGATAAGCAATTTGCTGAGAATTTTAACACGTAATGAACTTCAAATATATCGTGATGCTGAGAAATTATTAAAGGTCTCATTATAAACCCAATACGTAGTTTCTGAACGAATAGTGAACGACAAAGTAATTAAAATATCAAATCGATGTAGCTGTTCATAATCAGAAGGGAACAACTGTAAAAAGACTTTAAGAATCGTTGGTAAAGGGTACGTACTCGCATAAATAATTATTTGGAGGAACTTAACGCTACCAATAAGATTGACTCGTGTTCTGCTCAAAGAGACTTTTGCAAGATTTTCTACGATAATTTAGTTCATTTTATTTTTCATTATTTCAACTTCGTCGCGATGTTCAATTTAACTCTCCCTGAGAGGCCACTGCTGTTCTACACTTCCCATTTACATAACAAACTCCCTGTTCGCCAATTCTCGTCAAATTTATTTATGAAACAAAATTTATGAAACACTAATTTTAAAAAAGTTATATTTGACGGTAAAAAATTTTTTTTTTGCCTTGAATGAGCTTGAGTCTTTATTCCAGTGATTCCTAACCTTTTTACTCCCACTCCAACTTAAGAACTGACAGAGGAAATTGTGTGCAGATAGACTGGTAAATAATAACTCGCCACAAATAATTTTGTAAATAGGTCCTCAAACATACTTAACAGTGAAAGTTCACTCTTTTGTTGAAAACATTACTGAGAAAAATCTGATTTCACTGCATAGGCTCACGCAGCCCAGGGAGGTGCGTCCCCAGGTTAAGAACCAATGTTTTAATCGGAAACTCAAAGCAAATACATGAGTCCGAGTTGTTAAAAGTCCGAAAAATATTTAACGCTTAATAATAACCAAGTACATGTTGCGTTTTGCTTGTTCTTCCATGGTCAAATTTTTCTCATTACATTTGCTTCGACGTTAGCAACGACGCAAATAATTTTTAATTTTTTTAATATACTGATTTTACTGAACTTCGGGTGTGCATTTTCACATAAATTTTTCCTTTTAATCTCCATCTAAATGTTTTTCTAGGCCTTTGACGGGCATCATCACGTTCAGGTTCTCTTGTCCTCCACAATTTCCAAGGTTTTCAGAAAGCACGCCTTGCTCCCGATGCAATTGCCCCGATCTTCTGTGTCTGCCGCGAAAAATGCCTGGCATAAATAATGTAAATAGAATCTGCGGAAAATTATCGAAGTTGCCTCGCGGGAACCTCCCACATAAATTATCGAAGAAGGTTTCTGGTTAGCGTTCGAGTGAACGATATTGGTTGTGCTGATGGAATTTCGATTATCCTTTAGGCTAAATTTCTTTTTTATGTGCTTTCAACACGAGACCTGCCGCGTGGAACCACGGGAGAATGTTAAGATGTGTACGAGATTGGATAAGCATTGTCGGATTCTGGGCCAAAGATGCGGTACGGAAATGAAAGAACACTTGAAACTCTCAAGCTGAGTTATAATTTCAAATCTGTTTGAAAGAGAAGTGAATTTGGCCTCCCTACCAAACCCTCTTTTATGTGTCGTGTTTTGCGAGCTTAAAAAAGGGATGAACTAGATTTCCAGTTACTGTGAATACAAGCATCAATCGAATTCAGCAACCATGTACTGGCAGACCTTTAAGTTAAGCGTACGAAATCCGTACAGCCCACTCGCAGTTATTTTTGAAATCCCATAACTCTTTCTGTATCACACTCAACTGATCACTCGTAATTTCAAGAACAAATACCGATCGAAATATATTTACGTTAGTACGCAGAGTTCAGCATTGCTGGGCCAAGACAGAAAAGAAGCTTTGAGGACTCACTTCACGGATAATGTTGAAATAAGTTTACTGCTAATTATTTTTGATGCGTTACGAAAAGACAAAAAATTTTCGTGGACGGAAACATTTGGAGCGCAAGCATCTTGAAAAATATTGTCAATTGGTTTTGTGGGACCAAAAATTGTTCTAAAATATTACTTTGTTTCACACCTATCACCTTCTTGAACAAAAGCTAAATAACCTTCCTCACAGTGGTACTTCCGGATAACGTTTCCCCTTACCTATACACAAGTGTAAGAATGCATAATAATACGAACCATTATCTCATGACAGATACAACTTCCCATCATTTATTCATAAGCTACTAAGAAGAGACATCATTAGGGTACTGTTTGAAGCGATTCGAAGCGTTCCTTTAATTGTCGGCATAAGAATGCATAATAATACGAACCATTATCTCACGAGAGCTACAACTTCCCATTATTTGTTTATAAGCTACTAAGAAGACACATCATTAAGGTACTGTTTGAAGCGATTCGAAGCGTTCCTGTAATTGCCGGCACTGAATGGCGCGAGATCTCGGACTTCTTAGTTACGACCCGGAACTTGGCAAAACCAACTCAGCCGTCGCCTCATCGAGCACTTCACCCAATTCCCTCCCTCATTCACTGAGCCTAGCATTGCAGAACTTCACGAGAAGTAAAATCGAAGAACACCTGTTGCCAATTCTACAAAGTCAAGCATGGCACAAAGCGCCTTGCAATTAATGAAAGAGTTAATTCAACCCCCTTCAATGGAACACTCGTGAAATCAAGCCTGGAGTAAGACGCGCCTCCAATTAGAGAACTTGACAGCAAGAGTTGGTGGGCTTCGAGTGAAGTCCGTCACCATCTCTCAGATCGCAGCGCCATCATCGCATTCAATGCTTTGAACGCGTTTAATGCTTCGAACGCGTTTAATCACGCAGTGCTCCCTATCCGCCTAGCAGGATCTGATCCCCATCAGTCGAACGTCCGTTTATGAAGATGACACTATTCGCATATATTCTGCTTTCGTCGCTCAAGATGGTTATGCTTGCTTCGTTCTTGTGTTGGTGAACCCGTTAATTTTGTTATGATACCAGGAATTTTTGGGCTGGAGTAGCATGCGTTTTGTAATTTGAGTTTTTATCTGTTGTGTCACGACTTGCAAGCGTCTTTCTTCTTGTTTAATTTCAATGAACGATTCATGGTTCTTATCGCAAAAACTAGTGATGATTTAAGGAAATCTATAACTGTTGCTAAGTTTCACTGGTTTTAAGAATTTATCTGTAAAACTGAAGCTTTTCCCTTTCCTTTTTTTACATGTGTATGATAAACTAAAATTACGTGCAGCATCCATTATGCATCTTACATTCATTACCTCTAAAGATACTCCGAAACAACTGAATTTAATGTGCAGCCATGCACAGAAACTAATCTATCAGGTCTGAATTGCGAAATTTCCTAATACGTAGTTGGCAGTTACGAAGCGCTCGCTGCAAGAGAATAGCCCGGCATGTCCGCCACTCGAGTTTATCATTTTAAACTCCGTAGATTTTCGGGAGTTGCGTGACCAGAGTCGCAACGAGAGGGAGACTGGACTTTTTTCTCTGTATTTGGCTTGTCACCGCAGCATGTGAGGTGAATGTTGCCCCCTTATTCCAGAGTAATTGCACATCTTTCAAGGATGCTCTTCATCGCACGTGCCCAAATATCTTCACGAAATGAAATCCCTAGTGTAAAAGTTTCTGTGGGGGAAATTTTTGTTAAAATTTGATTCGTTTTCGGTATTACATGTCGTATGTTTCGTTTTTCATGACTCGGCGTACGTTCAGTTGTTATGACCTTACCCTTCATTACTGATTGATTTTTGCTTTTCTTGAGATTATGGTTTTTTGAGATGAGGCATTTGGTTAATTAAAAATTAACCTCGTAAGAGTAACATCATTTCTCATACCTGAATGCAGGATTTATTACACAAGATGCTTGCCTCCCTTCTTTCTGGTGACATAAAATCTCCGATATTCCATGCTGTAGAAAACCATAGACGGCATTTCCAAATGAGTGCATGAAAATCTAAATTTACAACGCAGCGTGAGAATATAAGAGTAACTGGAAAGTCAGGCGAATTTAATTTTTTTTTTAAATCTTCTAGTGAAAATTCGAGCTCTGTGAACATAGTTTAAAGAAACTTCCCGTTGTTTGCTGGTTTCCCTCAAATTACTTTCTAGGCGTCATACTTTCGATGGGTGTTTTTTTCACCTTTTAATCTCATTCCTGATGCAGCAGACTTCAATGAATTTTACAGTACGTACTTGCCGTGGTTCAACAGCAGCAACATCAGCAATGAAAGTACACACACTGAATGAAGGGATTTAGAACACATTTATTTAGTAAAGAAAATTTTTATCGTGGACTCGCTTTACAGTACCCGCTAGAAAATTAAACAACATTCCAAAAATAGTTTTAAAAACTGTGGGTTGAAGTGTTTTACAAAGGCTGAGCAAGCTTGATATTTTGGCGGAGAAATGCTACAGTTCCACTGTTTGAGAAACAACGAATTTAATGCGTTCAAGAATTATGCTGAGCAGTCAAGTCAGGAACTAAATTCTTTGGCCGATAAGTGGAGATTGAGACAAGCGAGGCTGCAATCATATAACCTGTGATGATATGAAATTAGCACTAGTCATTATCCTTAATCCATGTGGATTGATGGCAATCAAATAACCTGTGATGATCTGAAAGATTGCGCTAGTCTAATGTCCTTAATCCATGTGGGTTGATGGCAATCAAATAACCTGTGATGACACAAAGTTAATGATGGTCTAACATCACAAATATTAGTGATGGTGTAACATCCTGAATCAACGTCGGTTGATGGAAGGTGCTCAGTAATATTTAAAGAGGATGTTAAAACCATTAACAATTGAGTAAATTTCTGACATTTTGTTGTGGATGGTAATTTTTGTACCTGCTGCGTGAGTGTTTAAGTTCGGGTAAAAGAGACATTTTAAACTCTGATGCACGTGTTTAGCATAGTTTCTCGCCAGCTTCTAGAACAGAGGGACATGCGAATGTAATACAAACAGTTTTTTGTCACCCATGCATATGGTTCTGTACTATTTTTGTGACCAGCTCCCCCAAACTAACTACCAAAATTTCGTTTCTCGTCGTGCAGCATCCTATAACTCGACCCTGCTTTCCCAGATTTTAGGACCTCTCCCTGTCTTCCGAGACTAGGTAAGATGACCAAGGGACCTTCTCTCCATCGTCGTTTGCAGCGGCACGAGTGAGCTTCCCATCAGTTTTTAAGCTCTGAACCACGAGCAGTCAATACGCATGTTGGCTGCTTTGGGCGTGAGGAACCAAGAGCCAAGAGTTTGGACTTAGAAGAATTATATACGATCAAATTGTGAACTATTCCGCGCTTGCGCTGCAGTCGTATGCCAGCTTACGAAGTTCGTACTGCCTCAGTTCGCTTCTCTTTTGACTCCGTCGAGGAAATAAAAATTACATAGGTCTGCAGTGTGTGTTATTCTCGATTTTACGATATGGTTGATCAGTTATACAATTTGATATGACTCAAGGACATCCTTGCATTAAGCAGACATTTGTAGAGATAGTTTGACTGATTGATGATCCCTAAATTAGAGAGATGGAAGTAGTCTCGTAAAATTTCTGGACGTCCAGCGTAGTGTAGAAGAAGCAAAGTGAAATGATATGAAAATTTTCACATTTTTGGTACAGGTGGTTTTTTTCACAAATCGATTTTTAATACGGATACGAATATAATTCGGTTCATGAAAATAATTTTGTTTCACACCAAAATTTATGTGCCCTAATTCTACAAGTGAATCGAATTTTCTTGATGAATCTGATTTTGTGAACTTATTTCGTAATACTGTTGTGTACGAATGTAATTTCGTCAAAAAAAATTAACTTTTTTTTTGGTGTAAGACTCTAACAAATACTCCAGGGAAATTGCACTATTGTGCACTAGAATGACAATGATTTCTTTTCAACGAGCGTAAACATTAGACTCCGCCTAAGGGCTGTTGCCATCTCTTGTGAACGATGAATATCTGAGAGCCAAAAGAGGTCGTTTTGTGTGGCAAGGCTAAGCAAGCAAACTTAGCATTGCTGCTGCCTTCACAGCTAGGTCTCCATAACAAGTAACAAAGAATCTCTCTTGTAGTTATACAAAAAAATAAAACATCGGCATCTTAGGATGCTTTATTTTCAATCAAGCCTGATACATATGATCTTAAGCATTGGTTTTTCAAATGTCTTATAACTAACACTATATATAGGACACCATGACGGTTCCCCCGTGAAGCCTGTACCCATTTCCGACACCTGGGTTGAGTGGGGTATTGTGCTTGAGCTCTCCCTTATACCCAACGGGGAAAATCGCCGCGCCAGTGCCGGGATACGAACCCTCGTCTCCAACATGCAAGGCCGATCCCTTAACAACTGTACCACTGCGAGCACCCTTAACCATTGTACCCCTGCTGGTGGCGCATAAGTAACGCACTCTTTTAAAAAATTAATAATAAATAAACAATGAAAGGGATAACGATAGGGTTAATTGCAAGCGATAGAGGAACTCTTAAAGTGTATATACATGTCGTATCCTGTCTACAGATACCCAGTGTATATTGCGGTAGTAAATCTTCAAAATTTACCTTCAAAAGGGTGCGTTACTTATGCGCCACCCTGTACTATCGTATGTAGAAATAATGCAATTTCATTCAACCTCATCCGCATTCCCACGATTTAAAGAGAGGTTGAATAATAATCCAACCTATGAAAAAGGTTTCGAGAAACTTTTTTAGTCGACGTAGCTTACAGCTTACAAAACAGATGTTCAAAGTCGACGTAGTTACTTGAAATGTCAAAACTTTTTGAACGTTGAATGTTCAACGATGTCTTCGCGAAAACGTTTGCAAAAATCCTACTTTAAAGTACAAAGAACTAAATCAACTAAGAATAATTTACGATGTCATTTGTCTTTTACGATGATGATGAAAATTTTGAGTGTCATGTCCCGAGTATTCAACGCATAAATGGTGCTACTATAGCGTGAGGCCCGCTTAATTAGATACATGGAAATAAGTAATATCCATAAGTAACCTAACCTAACGCTATAGTACTAACTAGAGGTACACCTCACGCTATCGCAGCACCGAGTGTTGTCCTGTACCTCCGAAATTGCTATGCACGGGTGGGGAAAGCTCTGATAGCACTTGAAATATTTAAGTTAATTTCCATTTCAGATTCTGCTGAAACAGTCATGAATCTTTCCTGCTTAGCTGACTGGTTTGCAGGAAAGACGTTTCATGAAAAGATAGTTGAGTTGATCATCCTGTTGAGTTGGCGGCGATGCAGACAGAATCGAAACTTCATGACTACATAGTTTAGTGCATAATTCTGTTAAGTGGGCCGGTAAGTCGACAGAAAGGAAACTTCATAACCACATAGTTGTGTTTATCATCTCGTCAAGTGGACGGATGTGTATGAAGGCAGAAAAGAAACTTTATGACTACATGATGAGTGCATGATCCTGTTCAGTGGGCGGGTATGTATGCCCATAACACACTTCATGACGACAAATGAGCGAGAAGCTGCAAAGCACGAGGGCACACATGCGAAAAAGAAACTCATGCAGATGTTCATGACTGCGGAATGGAGTGAAAACTGGTTACCTCGTGCATGCGAAGGTTATCAGACGTGAGGCTTAATTAAACGATTCTAAATTGCATTTCCTATCAGTACACCAAATTTCATTGCTCTATGTTCAATAATAAAAAAAAGGTTCGTAAGGGGAACCCCGTCCTTAAACGCCCTCTTGTGATTAACTTTCAGACTTGGGAGAAAAATGAATTGTTGGGACAATCTAATCATATCGAAATGGGTTCATCTGCCGTTCTCCACGTATAGGTGTATACAAGGAGGGATTCTCTTTTTCAAAAGTCATTTTAAAATGACACAGTAAACTTACAGAGAATAAATAAATTTAACTTTAGATTTCCGAAAATGGATGAATAATTATTATTGTAATGAATTGTTTTTGCAAATTAAGTACCTTACATGAAAGCTATCATTTAAAAGTTGAAGCATTTTGATTGAGAACATAAGAAAGCAAGTAGAGTTCAACCACGTGTATAAATATTTCTTTCCCAAAATCCAGTAAGGTGCATGATTCAAAAGACCTCATCCTAACCTGCGCCACAAGGACTCCGAAAAGGAAATGAATGAAAAACGTAAGTACACAATTCTGACGATGCTAAACCAACACGAAGACACCAGCATTGAAGCCGAGCGCCTCGAGCGGGTGAGTATCTATTGTGCTCACGAAAATTCATTGTATCTGGCGGAATAAATAGTTGAGAATAAAAAGGAAAACCAACGTAGCTAAGAAAATCATGATTATATACAAAAGATTCGGAGTTAGTTGAGTTGAGTTTGTTGAGAAATACGCAATTGTGAATAGTTGAGATGTTTGAGAAATACACAGAAAACGATAGTTGAGAAATGATAGTTGAGAAATACGCAATTGTGAATAGTAGAGATGTTTGAGAAATACACAGAAAACGATAGTTGAGAAATGATAGTTGAGAAATACGCAATTGACGTCGATTTGAAGATTAGGGTATGAGGTCATAGAAAATTCTGTTTATTGGTGCTCTCGCTTGCCACAATACACTTCCCACTTTCAGTCGGACGAAAAGAAGATCGGAAACTGCCGTGCCAAAAATCACTTCTTACATGCTGCTCTTTAAATTATGAATATAAATTGACTACTCCATTGATGACCTTACATCTAACTTTAATCTAATAGGCGCGCTTACCCCAAAAAATAAATTAGCCAGCACTCCTCACTCAGCCTAGAAATATGTAGGTTAATTTGTTCGTTATAAAATTTATACGTTACTTCTTTTATTTGTATTTCTTACTTATTTATTTGTACGTTAATTTGTACGTTGTGTTTTTGGACGTTACTGAAATGGAACAAGATGGGTGACGAGCCAATTGGTAATACTCAGAGGGGCGATGAAGCACTGGGTAATACTCAGAGGGGTGATGAAGCACTGGGTAATACTCAGAGGGGTGATGAAGCACTGGGTAATACTCAGAGGGGCGATGAAACACCGGGTAATACTCAGTGGGGTGATGAAGCACTGGGTAATACTCAGTGGGGTGAAGAGGCACAGGTGACAAGTCTCCAGTGACAATAGTCCTGAACATTAATTTCAGTCGAGTTAAAATTAATGGAGGACGGTCGAGTGAGGCAAGCAACATTGCTTCATTGTCAAATTGAATTATTGCCTAAAACTGCTCACTGCTATTTTAAGGTCAGTATGCTGAGTATTATTGGGCTGAAATTTCATTGTTTGAGTTGGTTGATATTTCAATTATTTAAAGGAATTTCCTTTGTTAGCTCATTTGAAGAGACATTATTTTTACGACGCACTTGTCAACAGACCTATTGCAAAATCTGTTTCCAAACCGGTATAACAGTTAATCGTCTAATCTCATTTGTTTGTTTCAGATTTTTGCTGCAAACAATCTGTGGGAGTTTTTCATTCAGTTTATTCTGCAGCATAATTCTTTTCCAAAATCGTGGCAATCTCCGACATGACAACTGTTGAGACAAAACATACACAAACCAAAGAATATCCCAAAATCATGGCACTATCCCAGAAGACAAAAGTTAAGACAAATACGCCAAAGAATATCAGCACCGGTGCATAGGACCACTGTCATTCACAGATTAAAACCAATAAATCGTTCTCCCATCGTTAATGCTTGGCAGGATCTATTAGATACCCACCCATAACAGCAATTTTTCTTTCTTAGTCAAGATAAAATGGATGATCAAAAAATGAATTTCTTTTGTCATTGGAAAATTTATTCCTCTCTCTGTCTACCTGATATGTGCTATGGAACAGATGGAGTCTACTGCAATAATGAAAATTTAGATTATAACTTTAAAATATATACTCCAACTAATGCTTTTTATAATTAAATGTTCTCTCTGCCAATTCTTTATATTTACCTTTTTTTGTGCTCAATTCGTATGCGTAACTGAATGTACGAATAGTTATCACTGAATCGCTAAACTAGTATTGTTCATTTATAATCTACGTGTAGAAATTTTGTGGATGTTTTTCCTTTTAACGATGTTTATCTTTCATAATGCTTTCATGCATTTCATAGCCCAAAGTTTGTATTTTGTTATTAAAAATAAAAAATGACTGAGATAACTAAAACGCGGTTTGTACGCACTGGAACTTAATTTTTCCCTTCCTGCCATCAAGAAATTCAAAATAGTGCATTTTGTTCGGTATCCGTTAAAGACCTTTTGACCTCGAATACAAGAGCAATCACAGAGTCAATTTATGAGGCAAAACGAAGTATTCCATATCTTTGCAATGTAAATGAAAACTTCGACTATTACGCTCATTAAAAGTTCTGTAACCAGCAAACCAACTATTATTCAGAAGTAAAAAACTATTTCTCTAGATAAAATTACTATATTTGATTACCATTTCAAAAAGAGATTTATCATCATCCTTGTGCGCGTCATATGTTCTGTGTTCTAAAATACAAATAAATGAATGAGAAAAATCGATGAGATTCAGTATGTTCTACTCTGATTTTGTAAAATTATCTTCACTTTGCTTTCTTTTGAAGTCAATTTCATCATCACTCGCTGTTAACTGTCTGCCGGCCCCATATGACGAAATGTTTTCTGATAAATTTTCTTTAAAAGAGTTGACAGGAATAGTAAATTTTAGAGCCATGCTCAATTTAAATCTGAACTGATTTAATCCACCATATACTCAACTGTATAATAATACACAGTTATCGCTTGCTTAGTTGGATGGTCCGTCTCTTTTTCACTCTCTTAAGGATGCGGTCATAATTCCCTTGGCTTCAAAGCATGAACAAATGGTTATTTTCCACAAAGAGCGCGTCCGTGGTTCGTTGTTGAGGATTTCTATTTCTCGGCTCCCATTACTTACAACATGCACAGATTCGTAGGAAAAATAAACTGCAATAAAGCGTCATGTATTCGCTGGCTATACTTTGCTCTCTTTAGCAACATTGTTTTTGACTCGAAGAGCTTTTTATTACGATTTGTTCACGTTTGCGTTGAGTGTCTCCCCGGGGAAAGTGTTGAATTGCGTATAGTATTTTGATGATCAAAAAAGAACGATGGGGTTGGTGCATGTTTTTGATCGAGGCAGAGAAGCTTGAGCATGAATAATTTTGAAGTACCTAGAAATATCTAGAGAGAGAGAGAGAATTTTTGATCAAAATATCACTGAATTCAAATCTTCGTTGATGATTTAAAAGCAAATACTCCGTTTGCTGTATTTTTCAGACTATTTTTTCAAATGTTGCAAAGTACCAGTATGTAGACATTGTGATGAATGAGGAAGACGTGCGAATAAACCTTCACAGTAAAATATTAGTATTGTATCGAAAATAATAATATCATACTCTTGAACATAACGTCCTAGAATTCATGTTTGCTTTGCAGATCAGAAGGAAAATATTCTTTCTCAAGGTCTTCGTTAAATTTTTCATTTGTTGTAGGGAGAACGTAATTTTTTTGAACAATAACGTGGTCACGTCGAAGTTAGCCACAGCGTTGAACTTATTTAATTTCTCAGACAGGATAGACTTACATCGCTTACAACAAAAACGCATTTAAGTTCTTCAAGTTCTTCGATGGTGAATCCACAGTTGATGAATAATTTTCATCCGTTAAATGCTGTAGCATTGTGCTTGAGGGTCTTTACAGTTGAAAAATAGCAGAAAATTGTATTACCGCGGTTGTGGTATTAGGAATCCTCTCAAATATGGATTCTTGACTGTGATAAATTTGTACTGAGCGTTGCGGAAGTGTTTCTGTACGGCATTGGATATTAGTCGATGAAAAATGCAAAAAATCAGGGAAAATTCTGCGATTGAATTCGTGTCTTCTTTTTCGGTGACAAAGTGCGTTGAGCTTCATTTCTTTGCGGCGATGACACGTGTATTTGAGCCTCCGTTAATCCGCTAAACGATTTTCAACCTAAACGATGATTTATCAACGAAGAAAAATTATTCTACTGATGTCAAAGACGATTAACTTCAAAGCTGAAAGTACGAGGGTCGAAAAGGAAATTGAAATTTAAGAAGAAATGGAAGCATTGATTCAGTTTGCAAATCGGATTCGCTCGTATTTTTGAACAACGGTCTTCAGCTTGTTTGATGACATGAGGTGCGGTGGGTGAAAGTTCCCTGCTTTTTACTGGAAAAATTTGAATACGTAGAAGTTTATTTCAATTGAGAAGTGATCAATCATTTTAATATTTTAGGGTCACATTTTTTTGCACCATGATCTGATCATTAAGTACAATTTACTTCCTCTATTTTTTTCGATTTACATCAACCATGATGTTTCTTGCATCCACTTATATGTATGTAGAATTAAATGTGATATTTCTATATAATTCTTGCACTTCCTGCTAGTAAGGGTTTCTTTGGAATTCATATAGCTAGACAATATTAAGTACTATCTATGCGTGGTGACTGCTGCTAATATTATTAAGATACATCCCAGCCACATAGGATAAGTTCTCAAGAAAAAGGAGTGATGAGAAGAGACTAATTATTAAGGACGGTTGAAAATTGGGAATCTATGCACAAGGTGTATTCCTACACAGGATACCCTATGCGTCGAAACAAGAAGCTAGGAATGAGGAAGAAAAACGTTAAAATATAACATAGACGTCATTATAACGAACTAATAGCAGCGCTAATATTGCATCTGACAACACTGCTAACCCCAAATCTGGCCCCACAATTGGCCCAACGACATGTCGCAATAATGATGTCATAAAGTTTGTTTGAAATAAAGCTGCTCTATTGGCTAGTCGAACTAGAGGAGGTGTATTTCCCCCCATAGAAGAAATGACTCTACCTTGTTTCCTTTACCGTGGGTCGCCTACTCCACGGTAGGCGTAATTCGATATCGCAAATAGTTTAGGCAGTGAGGTGGAAGTAAATTAACACCGTCATACAGTAAATTAACAGCCTCTGTTCGTACAACATCTAAAGCAAGTATTTGACACCATGCGGCCCGCAAAAAGTTTGAGTCAGAATGCTGCGTGCTTTGCTGCACATTTTTTATTGAGCTTTCAGATGAACAGAAAACACGAAATGTTTAATATCGAACACCCTCTGGGTGTTGCTGAACAAAATCCGTAGTAAACTAGATAATACTCAATACTTCAGTTCAAAATCCCTGTTAGCTGTGCATGCAGCCACTGAATTAGAGTCAGACAACAAGCACACGATCAGAAAAGGTTGTAGAAAAAGAAAAACGCTCAGAATCTGTTAACACAAGCACACAATCATAAAAAGTTGTAATGCAGTTATGAAAAAGTAAAAACGTAGAAATCTACCCACTGGCATCTGCAAGTATGCTGTGCTCTCAGTATGTCCGTCATTCGTCTATATGCAGCGGGTCTTCAGCAGAACGCACTGTGCCCCGAAAGTTGGGAACTCCAACGCGCACCTTTACTATCCCCGGGAGAATATTTGAGTATTATTGCGCCGAATATGTCGCTTTGGGCTGGACATTCGTCGCAGAGGCGTCGCAATTACAGCGACAAATTCTCTACCGAATCACTGGGCAGAAAATTTGTTCCTACTGCGTACCTAAAGCTGTGACTTGCCAGATTTGTTGGCACACTAATGTTGGCAGAGCGATGTGTGTGAGTGCCGAAATTCAGTCTAAAGTCTGAAACATTTAAGAGATTGCAAACGCAGCACCCAGAACGTGAACGAAGGACACTGTTTGTCCTGTTTTTTTTCTTTTGAAACGTTGACGCAAAAATGGAATTATTCAACGCAGGCAGGCACTCGCTGTGCCAAAAGCTGCTCACCATCAAACAGGCAAGACCGAGTTTCTGGCACGACACAATCAAACGTTCACGTTTCGAAGGTGATTTAGCAAGAGAATATGCGCCAGCGCCATCACCTGAAGAGCATATTCATGCGGCGTCCGTTCTCGCTGGCATCCAGGTATGGAAATGAGCTCATGAATAGTTTCCTGCACTCCCTGCCCGGAGTTTTTAGTACTCCGCCTTTGTTTCAATTTTTTTCGACTCTAAATCACTCGAAATAGGTGGAATACACTAACAAACGGTTTTTTGGAAGAGCGAATTCAGTTATGTTGCTAATGTAGTGCACTAACGAACGGTTTTTGGGAAGAGTGAATTCGGATATACTGCTATGTAGAATACTTATGTAGTGCACTAACAAACGGTTTTTGAGAATAGTGTGATTGATACAAACCCATGTTGTTACGGAGATGTTTTAACATGAACAAACTCATCGGCAATTTCTAACCAGAATCTGGAGGGTGAAAATAACGCAAGCGTGACATTTCATTTTGAGACGAATGTTTTCATCGAGTTGTGTTGTTTAGTAACTAGAAACAAAAATCCATACACCCAATACTTCAAATCTTGAGACGCTCTGTTGATGTTTTGATGGATTTGTGAAGATGTTTTGATACTTATAGTCATGCACTAATTTCATGTCCACAGTCTACCATTGAAGTTCTTCTAGTGAACTATGGGCAAGCATCATGCGACATCAGTCCTTGAACGACCTAGCTCATTACTGTAACCTCTAACAGTAGCTAATAAATGGATCAAATTTCTCTTATGGACATCATGATACTTCAGAACCTCGTAGGATACATGCAAGATATTTTTAATTAATGATATGAGTCAAAGTTTGATGAAACCTGGAACGCAGTTAGAAAAAACCTACATAACGCAAAGTGCAGTCAAGTACTGAGATAGCGTGTAAGGGTCTCTACCATGAGCTAAATAGGTAAAAAATCTAGGCTTCAAAAGACAGGTTTACACATTTATAAAATTACCAGTGTACACGGCCCGTCAACAATGACGGGATAAAATAATTTTCTTCAATGTATTTTCCAGATGTGGATGACAAACAAATATATCGATCTTAATAGTACCTGCGATTAAAATATTCTTGTTATTGTGCACTGGTGAAATGCGTATCACAGATACGGTCATTGAGCGTCCTTGTGAGCGTCACAGACACACGGAAGAAGCGGACACTAAACAAATATATAAATAAATAGACCCACAATGGGTATTTATAGGCAAGATAGCCAATTCGTTTACTAAAGGCCCGAGGCCACCAAGTGCAAGGTCAGTAGCAGTGCAAGAGCGAGGAATTGTATGCTTTAGAATAACGAGGACTCGTAGGCCTTAGAATACCTACTAATGTGGTGATTGTTAATTGATGAAAAGTTAGATGGAAGAAACTAAATCAACTGAATGTAATAATTCCTCATGTGGGACTCAAAAGCCTCCAGGATGTGTGGTCATAAGTACGGGGGGCCAAAGGGCTTAGTTAACTCATTACCATCTACGTCTATTTCAAAATTTGTAAGCAAAATATGTTTCAAAATGTAAGCTCTATCGATAAAGATTGTTTATTTCTCATTGAATTCATACGCTTACATGCAATTCGAAGCTTATTAGCATTTAACCATTCTTACCAATACCGTACAACAAACATTTTTTTATACCCAAAATATTCTCATTCTTTTCTCATTATTTGAGTTTTTGAAAAAATTGCCACAGTATTCGTTGTCTCTGAAGACACACCGCCATGGTTTCGTTTGCTTGGAGTTTACGTAATACAAAAATACCTCAAGTACGCAATCATGTGTTTCTAACCTTCAACATCAATGCAATTAACTGTACCAGAGTACCCTCAATCGCCTTACTGAAAACTGCTTATACATTTTTGATGTATTACTAAGGCTATAACGTCCCGATAACGCTCCGTGACCTACGGTGGTCTCAATGTTAAGCTTCAACTACCAGTAATATTTAATGGCAGAAAATACGAGCACCGCTTCTTTGAACACCATGCTACAACTCGTGCGTCTGACCACCGTAGCAACACCATCGACAGTTGGCTGCGTGTGCCGATCATGTTTATTCACGAAGCTTTGAAAGAGGACCGATGCGTGTTCCGATGTGTTGCACAAACTCATTTCACGACGGCTGAGTCACATCAAACAGACTTGGCTTCGCTCGCCGATGTGACGGGGAACTCGGAACGGCGCTGCAAAACTATGTTTTTCACAGCCCTGCATCGCTGAGCGCCGTTTCTAAACCAGTATTATGAATTCCATCCGAAGTTTGATGGAATCAAAAGGGTGCATCGCTGCCTGAAAGTTGTTAGAGTCAGGCCAATTCATTGCAGTGTTTCCAGATTGGATTTTTACACCCAAATTTTAAAATTTTCATGTCTGTGTCCAAGTATTGCTAAAAATGTTCAAATTTTGAAGTTTTCGACTGTGTGAATTCCAATCTGCGAACCCTGATTCATGAATACGAAGAACGCTCTACTGAGTAACCGAAATACTTGCACAGATTTGCATAGGTGCATTAAAATATTTGAAATATGGAAAGAGAAAGGCACGTAATTAGATACCCATTGTCACATTAAGAAGAATATGACACATTCTAATAAATGAGAAAAGAAGTGAAAAAAAACTATCATTAAACCAGTTTTCGCGCTCTACAGAGCAATGAGCTGGGATGACAGAAAATAAACCATCAATAATTAGGCGTGATGTAAAGCACCAACACCAAGTAAAAAATGTGTTTAGGGCTGTCCCTGGTGTTACTAGCTTATCTGATCAGCTTAGTACAAGGTGGCGTAAAAAGAACGCATGGATTTCAAACTAGTATAATTGGCTTTGTTTAATTATTTCAGTTATAATTATAACTGGTCTAATTAGATTAATTTTAATTATCATATAAAAATATGATTTTACTATTTATAATTACAACTAGTATGACTGGTTTGTGTAATGGGCCATTCCACTCTCACCTCTGATACTACGCAAGTTATTTCCATGCGTTCTTTTTGCGCCACCCTATACTACGATGCAATATTAAATGGTTATGAATGGGCTCTTAGAACCATACAGCGTTTACGGACGCTTACACGTCTAATCTAATCTAACATACAGCGTCACTGCACTGAATTATTGAATTATTTTAGAACTTTCTCAAATCATCATTTCCATTGGTGCCTATTTTGGCATTGAGTGCACTCGCATCTTCCATTCCAATTCGGTTACAAAATCCTGTTTCGCTTCTTTCGTGTCAAAGTAAACGATCTTTTCTGACAGTTTTCATCTGTCAAGGGTTAAGTTGCTGATGCAAAATAAGTGTGCTTTCTAAAGAAATTTTTTCCGTCATTCATCACAACGCTTTCAGAAATTACAGTTGAAATTGGCACCGAGCTATGCAGTGTTCGATGTCGTTGGGAATCGTAATTTCTGACTAGGTAATGATGGTAATGATAAAATCAAATAATACATCATCCTTTTCTAAATTGCTGTCAACATTTCAGTACATCATAATAAATAATAACGAAATCTTAGTGGCCAAACTTGGAAAGAACAAATTCAAAGAGGAACTTTTCGAATATTCACACAGTATTTAAGTTTGATGTTGGACTTGACGGCTAAGATCAAATATTTTTTATTCATCTACTTTCGTGTCAGCAATTTACAAAACCTTATTTAGCTTATTAAAAAATTTAGTAGGGAGAAATTAAACCACAATCTTTTATTTCACTGCTTCGACGTACAAGTCTCGATGACAATAATCTTCCCTCACTAATAATTCTCGTTGTTCGCGCTGTGCATCGCAGTAAAGTCTTCAAGTCCACAGAACAACGGGAAGGTTGCGTAGCATAGGTTTTGAGTACAGATCTACTATTTTACGCTGAATATGTAGTAATAATAATACACAGTATTTTAAGAAATATAATTTCCCCTTCTACAGTGATAAAATATGTATTTTTTTTAATCAACTTAGCACACAACCTCGAAAAAACAAAAAAATTTAACTCATTTCCTTTAAATTGAGATTCTTAAATTTTACACCCGTTCATCCTGCATTTTGCATATTCCATTAATTTATACACAGAGCGTAGATGCACTGGAAATAATAAACAACTGTGTGGTTTTTTGTTCTATCCTCGTAAACATAGTATTCTCGGTGTCATTGTTGTGAGGAACTAAAGCTTTTTGCGTCATTTTTATTAGCGGAGGCAGACGCAAAAAAGGCGGTGGGATCAATTTCTCAAGGTTTTCCTCCTAAAGTCAGAGAAATGCTCGAAAGTGCAGGCAATTTTCCTGAAAAAATCAAGCAGTGCTCTGCGGTGTACAAGACACGTTCGTGAACACGTAACGCCTAGATGAAACCTTGCCAACCTGAGCTTAATCAGAACTACGACTGAGGATAATTTACAAATCAATCAACAATTTTGACCAAAAGCTAAGGAGATGAAGTTTCAACTATCGAAAGTTTAATGATTTGAAAATTAATTCGTGAGATATTTTATTTCTGAAATTATCAACGCAAAACTTCAAATGGAGATGCTATATATGTTTCTAAATTTATCAAAATAAATTAGTAGCTCGCTTTAATTACATTCCTATCAAAACTTTAAGAACACAGAGAAAATTCATAAGAAATTATTCACACTGAAATGAAAATGTGTCGGAGTTTTCATCATCAGCTCAGTGATAGAGAATTACATCTGTGAAATAAAATATCAAGCTACGGTGGGTAGGTAACATTCTAAGCGAAAACCATACATGAGCAATACAGACAGCTCATATACCTTAATAACAGTCAGTAGATTACTACCTGTTAATTGCCTGCTCAATTTCATTTGCATTGAAATACTTTTTCCAAATTTTTACACTTTATTTTCTCTTATCCACTGTAGGTTAATCTTTTAGTTCAGAGATTGTAAAATCTTTCACTGAACTGGTAAATTAGGTGGAAATTTTCTTCGAAGAGTTTTCCGGTTTAATATGATTAATATCCTTGGAATCTTTTTCGTTTTGAATCTTTTAATTCTTCTAAATAAAATAACAAAGTTTATGTTAGGTTATTATGAATGAAATATCCGATTTTGTTTGAGAGACAAATTTAAAATCGTACATTTCAACGGACTTGATAGTCAATTGTCTAACTATCATAGAAATGCATCTTTTAATTTTGTGGCAAACTAAACCATTCGTTCAGTAGAACTGCGAAATCATCTTACTCGAACGTTATTCATAAGGCTAAAAATTACGCTTAATTATTCAATTAAAACAACGGTTCAATGAACTTAAATATGTATACCTCATTTTTTATTCGTATAAGTTGACGTTATCATAGGAAGATTTTAGTGTAAATCGAGGATTGATCATTTTGCAATTAAATTTAGACACAAGGCAGATATGGTACACGACACCTTAAGTATAAAACGATCATCAGCGCTGAGATTGCAGTCCTGTTTAGGGTATCATAATGAAATTATAAGTCAACACTAGAAGCAAAAATAAGTAAAGCATTTCATTTCTCAAGTTGACCCCTTTACCTTTAGATCTCACAATTCTCCTAATTAAAAAGCTACGACATTTTCTTTCTCGGCCTTTCATACCTTTCATCTACCTTTCAGTACGAGCAGTGACCTCAAACAGTTGAAGAATGATTATTATTTAAGACAATTTTTAAAAGTAAACTGCTGAGCAGCACTTAAAGATGTGCTACAACAACCGACATGCTGCTACGATATCAGTAGTTCTCTTTGATCATGGCAGTGCGTGGAAACATTTTCCTGAGGGTTGGATCTCATGCAAATTGAGGTCGTCGAACTAGGTCTTGTTTTTGCTCCCCCTTTTTCCTTCCTGCGGACGTGAAGAACCACAAATACGCCCGAGCATCTCCGAAGCAGGGAGGATTCTACGCAGACTTTGAAATCGAACTAAACTGTTTTACCACAGAAACTCCGCGTAATAAACTGCATGAAAAATGTATAAGTTTTCAAAGAAATGTTTGCTTCAGAGCTGAGGCTTTGTGCTTGTTGCTGGTCTGTAATTGAATTTTCGTTCAAAGGAATCTATTTGCGAATGCGCTCGTGTTCTGCATTAGACAGTGTAACCTATATTCAACTGTTCGACAATGATAATCAGATTGTATTTAAATTCAATCTCTTGGGAAAGAATATGCAATGGCCATCAACCTATTTTCGCTTGTATTTCAGTTCATTCTCTTGAAAAATAACATAAATAACAATCAGCCTATTCTCGTTTGTGTTTAACTTCATTCTTTTGAGAAATCTTTTGTAAAAATGGACGTTTGGTGAAACAAAGGCTGGCTTAAAAAAAAATATGAGGCTAACGTGTGAGTTTCAAGTGACATTCAGGCATGATTCATCATCTCAACCAACAATTCCAACCAGAAACGTGGTACTCCTGATTTCGGTAGTTTGATTAACTTCATGAGAATGGCAATTGTTTTTGCCAATCAAATAAATTTGAATTTCAACTTCGTACCACAGGATACTACTTTGAAGTTTTGATATGGATATTCCGATACATGTGTTGGTAAAATATTTCATACGTTTGTTACTAATTGTTTCCATCGCACGTAAAAGATCCCTTTAAAGGTATCGGATTTGTTGGTAATGTAGATTCTAATTTATTATATTATATACGACTCTGAAGATTTGATGTGGTTATCCCGACAGAAACGCAACTAAAATAATTCATGCTTTTGTTCTTGTTTCCATCGCGTGGAAAGATCCCCTGAGGGGCGACTGAATTATTAGTGATGTAAATTCGAATTCATTACATGCACAAATGCAAAAGCTTCATTGACCAATACTGTAAATTCTTTAAACTGAATCCAATGAACTTGACGTTAACACCCGATACAAAAGTTCAGAAACACTTCATAGTCACCCACTGAGTCAGTCAGCGTGACATAAACAATTTTATTTTCTGAAATGATGACTATCATGTAGTTTTATCGAGGAAACCTTACTCTTCTTATTTGTGTTTAATCCTATCCCGTAGCCATCAGAAAATCATTCGACGGGTGGCGGTGCGCAATCTAGCATAAGAAAAGATAGGGAAAGCTATTTTTCTCCTTCTCACCCAGTGTAACTTTTTCGCCCCCTGCATACA
>JACJUY010006882.1:0-13895 GCA_014220935.1 Platorchestia sp. MABIK
CCTAGTTGATATGATCACCTTGCGAGAAATAGCAAATAATTTGCAACCCTCATCTCCCAAACATTCATCACGTTCGAAAAAGCAATGAGGGAGCAATGAAGCCTCGCGCAAGCAGTTTCAAGGGCTACTTTAACATCTCTCGAGAGCGTTTGAAGACAGGGCTCGGAATGCGCATGCATTACACGAAGGTAATTAGTATAAAACGACGTTTGCTGCCCCCTTAATGAGAGTTTTTACCGTTTGATTTGCGAGTCAAGAGTCTGCAACGACGCCAGAGGGAATGATTGATATGCGACAGGTGGAGCAGAAACGCATTTCAATCTTTGAGGAGCAGAATTCTGTTTTGGACTGCTGCTTCAAGTAGGGAACTTCGTTCTTGTCAAGCTGTTCATCAAGTCAAATAGACATTAACTCATTCTAAGTTAGAATTGAATTTACGTGACGTAAGAAACCGTGAAACTACAATTTTCCCTGATTTCTGTAGTTGGCCTTCGGCATGATATAAAAGATGCTCCAATCAAATAAAATCCATAAAAGGAAAAATATAAAAACTCAAAAACAATTGAAAAGAACATTGTGCCTAAATTGTGTACTTCAAAATACCTTTAATTTTTTTAAAATTTTGCTTGCAAGGGTAATTTTCATAAATTCACAAAATTTCTTAAACGTATAGGAACTTTGCACAAAAAATTAAGGTGAGATAGTTATTTCATTAAAAAAAGTTAAGGTGAAACACTTATTCCATTTGTTATAATTGTTAATGAGGTATCCATCAGAAAAATTCCTAGCTTTTTCACCATTTTAAAAATCACAATTGCGGAATTTACTAAGCGCTAAGATATATTCAATTATATGGGTTAGTTTGAGCCTCCCTAATCTCGAAAAGGGGTTCCCAAATGGGGAAGGAATACGGGCACTGGTAGGTGTTGAATTAAGGGAATGAGGAATCTAAGCTGAAGGTGAGCTCCAATACTCTTCGCCCGGGGAAAAAGACTTAAAAATTCTATGGCGGAGGATAAATAGAGAAAAACAGAGTGACAGAGGCTAAAAAAAAGACCGCTGTAAATCGCATAAATGATTTGTAACAAAATAAAAAAAATTCCTTTTGCAACAAAAAAGCTAAATACATCCTTCAACTTGGGACCTCAAATCATCCCTCCGTAAGTGCTAATTCCCATAGATACAACAGCCACATTCCACATTTTTGATTTGAACACAATTTTAACAAAACTTTACTGGAAATGGTCCCAGTATTTAATTTATTTTCTGAAGCACCAAGTTATCAGACGTAGTCTCTTGAACAAATCGTTATAAAAAATATAACAGCGTTAAACCATCTCAAACATAAATTAAATTATAGGAAACAGATTTAAAATATCGAACAGGAGTAATTTCTGAGAGCAGAGTACTTTCCCCCCGTATATGTAAGGTATGAATACGGAAGCTAAAATTCTTGTTCCGCATGTTAATATGTTTGTTGTGTTAAGGCGTTCAGTGCATCTCCACGGTTGTAAGCGCTTGGTTAGGTCAAGTTCTACATAGCAGAATAGGGAAATCAACTTTTATGCTCGAATACGTTTTTATCCTTCCTAAGAAAATGAAAAATACAATTGCCCGATACATTCCACCCGTCATCGTCACAGTTTTTTCTTAAAGATTTTGCGAAACATGAAATGTCATTCTCATTCATTTATACCACTACGTGAATGAGCAATTTTCCGACTGGTACCCATATGGCTCAATATGCGAAGAACTTGTCAAGGGAGGCATAAACCATCTGATCTAATATAATGAAAACTAAGTATGTCGTACCTGAAAATTTCCAACAAAAATTTGACACCACTAGAATCAATATGTTATTTTATGAGTTAGTCCAAGACTTCCTAGTTTCAACGAGGATGTTCCATAATGGCGAAGGAGGAGACATAATTCAGTTTGAAGTTGAAAGAATGGGGGAATTTATGCACAATAAACAGTAAATTAGGAAAGATGGTAATGAAACAAAATAAATGTTGAAGAACCGAGAAATGGGTGCTGAAAAGATTATAAGTGAACTGAAAAAAGGTCTGTAAACAAAACAAAAAACTTACTCCCTGAAATTAGAAGAGTTTAATTAGCTCTCATTGGGGACCTTGCGACTTATCCCATTAAGCACTGATTCCCACGGATAAAATAGTTTCATATTTCAGAGAACATTCGTTGAGCTGAGTTACACCACACCCGTGATTAAACAATGTTTTCCAACTAGGTGCTCGAGAAAATCTACGGCGAAAACTCCCAGGATTTAACTCACTGTTTTGGACATCGTGACTATTTGCTTGACAATTCAAAACCTATAGTAGTTCAGCGATGATAAAATATCTCATTGGAGTAAATCAAAATACTGATAATTAAAATACTGAACCGGAGTAGTTTCAACGAATCTTTTACCTTCTACCCTAATGCGATTAGGTGTGTAAATGAAAGAAAACATATTTAATCCCTAAAACACATTTTTTCTGACTATGGAGGCTTAGAGTAGCCTATCTAAAAATGCATAAGCTCATATATATGCAAAAATTAATTTTGTGTCGACAAAAATTTCTGTTGCAGGTACTGTAATGTATAGGCATCATGCAATATTTCAAAGGAAATCCATCACGAAAAGTTGGCAACAATTGTTAATTACTGTACAGGGGTACCAGGAAAGAAATAATATTACTAAGTCGTAGTGAGGTGTACACACTTGATCTTTATCAGAATTTTTTTCATTTTGCTTCAAGGTCCGACCTTTCTGCTCCAGCTAGGAACTCATTACAAAAGACTTTTTTATTGCCAATCAGTCTGGACCCAGAAAAAACGCGACTGCATTAGACTAAAAAGATTGAGAGTAAAATGGAGCGGAATTACACCATAACCCTAAAATACGATTGATTGATTATAAATTAGTTTTAGCGTCTCTTTACCACAGCAAAGATGTTCAAAGAGAGGAAGGATAATAGCACCATTTAGCATGGAGTTAAGGAAACGTAGAATCTATGCACAAAAAGGTGTCCCCGCGAAGGATCCAGTGAGCATAGAAATAGTAAGATAAGAAGGATAGCAATGAAACATGATAAAAGATGAAGAAGAAAGTCAGAGGTGCTGAAAACATGATTGCAGTGAACCGAAAAATATGGTCCTGAACAAAACAAAAGACATTTTATTTCAACAAAAAGTGAGCCAACCTAACTCTCAGTTCAGGACCCCACATTTCCCCCCCAGGAGCACTAATTCCCACAGATAGTCTTAAAATACGATATTGAATATGTTGTCAGAATGTTTTTAATTGTTAGCAAGCATTCAAAAGAAGAAAATATAACTCTTAAGAATGTCTGGCATTCGTTTTTCAAGCTTTCTATAAGAAGTTCACGTGGAATTGAATGAAAAAAAAATTATTCACCTGTTCTTGAAAATAGATTTAAATGAAAAAAACATTTGTTTCACGAATTACCAATACATGCAGCGACAACGGATCATCGATGTAAAATATTTTGGTTAGCCTATCAGCATTGGTAATAAAGTCCCACCAGATACAAGGAAACTGCAGATTGGTTACGGTTATCTACCCTACCATCAACATTACACCAAAATTTACAGATATTAGCCAAAGAGGAGCGCCTGGGGGAAGCTTGCATTAATTTCTAACGTGGTATCGTGAAACTGTTGACAGTGCCACTGCTCCTTGGTCCGGCATGTTAGAAATTAATCCCAGGATCTACAGTAGGTTCAAAATGGAACGAAGCACGCGACATAATTGGAAATGATAGACTAATAATTATGAGGACACGCTGCGTTGATACATCGGATCCAATTTTGCAGAACAACGAATTAGAAATGTTTGGAGAACTTCTTCATTAAATTTTCATTTTGAGGATTAATTGTAATGCACGTAGCACAAAGTCGCCTTGCGTGTGCACGTTGTTATATTTACAAGCCAAAAGTAGAAATTCGATACATGTTACGTTAAACCTGTAGAAAATTGTCTCGAACATTTCCTCTGTGACCCGAACTGAATCCCTACGAGTATTCGTGGGAGCTACCGTGTATGTGTACTTATCAGGGGCACAGAGTATGGTACATCAGGGCACATTCAGGTGTTCATTACCGCAGCAGGCGTGCAACATAACAATAGAATAAAAGACGTAAAGTTCAGCAGTGTTTACGAATACTGTTGATCAGATTTCTCTCAAAAGTAGAAAGTCGTGAATAAACTGAAGAATTCCTCCGTAGAAAACTTTTTGTGTTTTTGATTAGAAGACGAACACTGCGACTATTAAAGCCACAAGTAAAAGATCAGAACATAACCTACCTCAATAGACAAACATGACATTTAAGATTCTTGAGCAGGTATTGATTTACGAACTGTCAGAAACGACACAGAATTGAAAAAAGTTGCGCTGTAACATAAATGCGCAAAGCTAACCTTTTAGCAGTTTCTCACTAAAATTTGTTTCAGCATTAGCATACTATAGCTTGGTTTGCTTCCCGTAAGCGTCAAGCTTTACAACGTTCCATAAAAAAAAACATCAACATCAGTTCCTCTTCCCTTCCTTCACGAGAAGGTCGAAGGTGAGCGAGGCTCTCACAGGCGACACCGCAACTTATGCAACTCTGCGTTACTCGAACTTCGGAAAAGAGAGAGGAGCATTTGAAAGAAATTAAACCTAAAATAACAGACGATACTGCAATATGTATTATGCAGCTGCTGACAGCTTTGTGATTTCCACATAATTTTATGTTGTTTGTTCAGTACATGAATACAGCTCGCCGTAAAATTTTACCGTGTACGATAACACTCTTCTCTATGTAAGACAGATCATGCTCGGCAGAAACAGCTTCAACTATTGCAAGCGGCTAGAAAAGTATTTGCATTTCTCTAAAGGTTTTGCGTTCATCTTTAATGAGCTGCACTTTAGCCGTACTTTGAGAAGCTAAAAGAATGAGCTTTCTTAAGGAAACATCGATAGAAATCCGAACACGAATGTCAGAAAACGCTGCTTGAAAAGTCAGGTTGTCTTTCTGAGAATGAAATTGGACTGTAAGGTACGCGGGCTTACTGCAAAAATGAACATGTGAATTGTTTGTTAGGTGCTCTCACGGAAAAACACAGGAAAGATGGAAAATTTTCCCTAAATAACAATTTGCATTTTTAAAACCGATAGCTCCTGAAATACTTCGTGAAACTAAAGCAAAGATTACGCAACGTGACCGTGAGAAGGAAAAAAAACTGGAAAAGGGGAGGGACATTGAAGCTTTAACTTTTCTTCAGGAATGAAGGAATAAAAGGTTCGACTACTAAGCCTAAAACTGCTCTCAACTCCAAGCTGTCCATGCCGATGCTACTGGAACTAAAAAAATATGAATAGTGCTGTTACCATGTCTTTTTAACCCTCTACCGCCTAATTTTTCTACTCATATTGCCGGTATTATAACCACCGTTATTAGACGTGGCTCTAGCATCAGGTTGTCTCCAACATCACATTAGAGACGAACTGCAACTCGGCAGTGAATTTCAAAATAAGAGCATCTACTTGACGAGAAATAAAATATACGAACAGTTTTATTGAGTGTACCATGTGGGGAACGTGAGGCGGTAGAGGGTTAATGGGAATCCAAAAATCATACATCAAAAAAGCCAAATCTCAAAAATGCGCTGAAACAGTTATAACGAGAGTCCCTAATTATTGACTTAGATTTTAAAATCATTACATTTAAAAAAATTAGGATTCTTCCATCAATGAACGAATTCTTTCTTTCAAAGGAATTTACTTTCCCCATGGGTTATTTTTCGGAGAATTACAACTTGAAAAAAAAAACGATCGAGTGAAAAACAATAACCTTGCTCACGTCAAGAAAGCTCCATCGTAAAATTTGTCCAAGACTTCTTTTTTAGGAATACTCGCGAGTAACATTCGTCATAATAACATCTCTGACTTCATCGGAGACTCGCTCCACACAAAGGAAGCGTAAACATCGAATGATGACACAATGAGCGGGGGGGGCTAACGCTGGGGGGCTCCGGTGCTGCAATTAGAGCAGCACGAGCAGCGGTGATACGCTGCTTCGTTAGACGAGGTGACATGGCTCACCACATACCCGACTGCCCGACTGCTCACTGGCCCGCATACCCGACTGCCCGACTGCTCACTGGCCCGCATACCCGACTGCCAGACTGCTCACTGGCCCGCATGCCCGACTGCTCACTTGCCCGCACACCAGACTACCCGACTGCTCGCTTGCCCGCATACCCGACTGCTCACTTGCCCGCATACCAGACTGCTCGACTGCTCGCTTGCCCGTATACCCGACTACTCACTTGCCCGCATGCCCGACTGTCCGCATAATCGACTGTCCGAGTGCTCGCTTTCCCGCATATCCGCCAGCCCGACTGCTTACTTGCCCGCATACCCGACTGCCCGACTGCTCGCTTGCCCGCATACCCGACTGCTCACTTGCCCGCACACACGACTGTCCGCATAACCGACTGCCCTACTGCTCACTTGCCCTCATACACGACTGTCCGCCTGCTCGCTTTCCCGCATACCAGACTGTCGCCCACTTGTTTGTCTGCCCGATAGCCTGACTGCCAATTCAACTGACTAACTGCCGACATAGAACGTATGAACGGCTTAGAAGTACTGCTATGTTGAAAGAAAAATTCCAGAAGCCATGCATGGGATAAAAAGTCCTAATTTGCCTTACGTAGTAGTATTAAATTAGATAGGTTAGTTTGGACCTTCGTAACCACAACAAAGGTGTTCCATAAACATGAAGGAAGAAGGCACCATTTAGGATGATGTCAAGAGAACGCGGAATCTATGCACAAGATGGGCTCTTGCACAATATCCCCTGCGGATAGAAACAGTGAGTTAAGAAGGAAGGATATGAAACAAGACATAAGTTGAAAAAAAACTAAAAGGCACTGAAGAATTGGATGGCAGTGAACCAGAAAAAAAAAGAGTCCGTCACAATACAAAAGCTCATTCTACAGTATATGAACAAAAGGAACGCTTACATAACCTACAGCTCTAGATATTTAATTTTCTTTCGCGAACGCTATCAGTAGCGCCAGCCAGTAATTTTGTTTATCATGAGGAACCATTTTTCTGTTGGCATGAACATATTGTGCGTTACCACACAATTAGAATTCATTCCTCTGAAGAACACTCGTGAAACTAACAGCTAAATATCTAATGGATTATATTCCTCTCTAAAACCACGATAAATTTAGTTCTGACAAACGAATTTATTTTTAGATTATGATTTACCAACGAGAGGGAAGAAGATGGCAAAGGCTTTACATATTTCAAAGAACTACTGCTCTGTTGGACAATTTAATTAACAGTTCAGGAATCAGCGAATTTTTACGCGAAGTTGCGAGTTAATAATCAAGAAAATCATGAGGGACATTAGAGTTTTACATACCCTTAATGAACCTGATATTTTTGAAGGTAATTTCACAAGATTTGGTGGAGAATTATATCTTAGGGCGACAGGCGTCTCGAGCGGATGGTAAAAGTAGATAATGTGAGTAGAAGAGTACGCAGCTTTTGAAATAGACCTGCTATTTACTTGAAAATAAGGAAATGTCGTAATTATTTCTTCAAAGTGTACAGATTATAGCACAACTGTAATTAAGAACGAACTTTTTGAACGCGCATTATCCTACAAATATGAAACTATAACAGTAGCAGTCAACAGTGCTGTCTTCTCGCTCCCATTGAAGACATAAATTCCTTATTCCATTGAGTGAGATGCCTCACAAATTGTTTTCCTTAGGAGGCTTTTCACTTTCACAAAAAGTTTCTCCAAGCTTAGCGTGTGCGTCTGCTTTTTTTTTTTCGGTGTGTTGAATGAAAATATTAAGAGCTAAAATTAATCTCTCTGTCTATTCAGCTGAGCGTGACGGAAAAATAACAAATTCTAAAACGCATTGCAGTGATATCTTCGAATAATAAAGGTTTTTAAATAAGTGGTTTTCATCAACAATTTAAGAAAACAATTCCTGCACACATTTATCATGACATTTCAGACAAAAAGTCAACAAAATAACTCAACATGGCCGCACGTCCGAGTTAGGAGCCAGGGAGAACGCAGTGACTTGTTTGGCGGAGGCCGCACGGCGCGGTCCACTTCACGGCTGTGACGCACGTCGCCGGCCGAGATAATGAGCACTTCTGTCCCGGCATCTTCAGCTGGCGTCTCGAGCCCCGGCTCAGCTGTTTGCCTCGGCTCTTCACGCCCAATCTCAAGTCCAAGAGCAAGAAATTTTGCTCTTGAAATTCAAAGCAGTGTTCACCAAACGCCAGTCTATGTCTTCGTAATTTCGAGGCTCTAAAACGATCCACGAGATGTCAAGCGATCCACTTAAAGGGGAGTAACAAGATATCTTTTGGGGAATTGAGGTTTGTTCTTTCGGAAGATTTAAGCCTAAGATTAAAGGTATGGTTGTTCAAGCCTTTAACACTTTGATCGAAATTTTTTAAACTGAAGTTCGATATTCAACTCAAATTCAAAGTGAAGCGCAGTAAGCAATTTTGAAAACAGCAAACATTAACTGGATTTTGCCCTCATTTATCTTTAATGAAGTATTTATGAGAATAGAGTTTATGACTACTGATCGGCCAGCAACGCTATAAATATCCCCTCCGTGACCACCGGCGGCGCATGTTGCGGTCAATGTTTTAAGGGATGAACAGAATTTGAGCACCAAACGTGTTTTTTCAAAACTCGTTAGTTTCGAGTTGAATCCTTTCTCTCTTTTACGAATGTTGTTGATAGACACGTTTGGTATGTCAGTCACTAATTCTCTTAAAGCTCTCGGCTGTTTTTTTAACTCAATCAAGCACCAACAGGCTGCAAACCTTGCTGCTTTACAATGTAACGTAGAAACAGAGGGGGAAAAAATTAGCACGTGAATTCGGAACAATTTTGAACAATCTGCGTTTTTCGTTAATTGCATCATCTCGACACGCACGTTAGTGTTATTTCAATTTTTAGTGAACATTTCTGTTCGACAACGGTGCATTAAGAACTTGTCTCCACAGTTGAATGTGACTTCGCAGGCATACTTTACAATTGATGGTAAAAATTCCAACTCATCGTACTTTTCTATTTACAATACTCAAACGAGTATAGAGCCGTAGACTACGAGTTTAGAGACCGTGTAGACTTGTTAGTGAACCTACCAACCATTATTGTAAACAACATGAAAGAACTATACAATTTTTAACAATAACATTCTGGCAAGAGATTGGCGTGAGAACTAGTAGCATTACAAAGAAGTCGTTAAATGGTCACCTTCAGGGCACTGAGCTTGATTCCCTTGCTATTCTATTTTGACTCACTTCAACGGGATCCCCCGCTACACCTTGCTTACTCCAAGTGTCTGTGTCTCATTAAAATGAGCGTGGTGAGACCTGCAGTACATTGGATGCCCAAGTTATGGAGCAGAAAACAAACGCGTGATTTATTCAAGACGTAAGTACACGACACAAGTATAATGCAAATGCATGACAGTCATTCTTTTGCAAAAAGAATACATGAATGATTGTACATTTATCATCCCAACTCTAACGTTTCATTTATAGTGGATGACGGCAATCAGTCTTTTTAGAGGCGCTTCTTTCAAAATTGAAATCTTTTCCCAAACATACCCAAAATTTTTACAGTGTTGATTGATGAAATGATGTTCAATGTTTAATTTCGGGAAGCTCTATAGAAACTTCACAGCTTCATTGATTCACTCGCCTAACTTTTACTAACCAATAAGTAATTTTCACTTCAAGAGTTCAGTCGAAAGACGTTTGTGTTTTCTATTTTCATTTTTATGTCTTTCTCCCGGCCACCCATCTCACTTCTTACACGGTCTCTCAATACTTCCCACTTTTTAGTCCTTTGAACTTTTGTCTAAAAAAACTGGCTTCTTTTCACCTTTGGCAGCGGGCTCTGTCCAAGTCATGAAAGTTGTGATCGGAGATCGACACCTGGACTTTACCATCGCAATGTTGGAATGAGACCAAGATCTGATCAATTAGGCATGCGACATAGTTATATGACGAAAGAACAGGAATGAATACCAAAAACACTTTGGGTATCCAAACTGTATTAAATCTCAATGGAAGCCTCCCATGGAGCAACTTATAATTTTACTCGATGCTCTTTACTGCTTAGGAAGCCACCATTTGCATTGGTTTGATCTCTTTACTTTTTTTGATTTACGACAGTGCATTCAAATAGTATACGAGCCATCCGCAGCGATTTCACCAGGAAAAGTTATGATAATAGCACGATGTATTTGTATCATTCTGTAACAGCCGTTTTTTTGCGACACAGGCTGCATGTCATTAATGTATAATTTAAAAAAAATTGAATTATCTTTTCATGTTCTCATGGGTGGTACTTTTCTGGCATTGGTGCGTTCACTGCTACCAAATTGTTCTCTACATTGGCTTACTTTTTCGGCCACTAGGTTATGCGAGGCATGATCTACACAGCTAGGCATCTTAGTGTCCAAATTTTGGTCAATGAAACTAATGTCCTCACAGTCAAGAGTAACAGTGAAATAATCTACACAATAATGATTTTTAAACAATAAAGCAAAATTAAAAACAACTAAGCCATCCATTCGTTTTTCAAAAAGAAAAAGGAATTCCATCCCAGCTATCATGGGTAGTAAGAGAACCAGCCAACCAGCCATGACACTGCCAGGATGTTTCATAGTTGGAGTACAGGTGCTAAATTAAAACTAATTTCTCGAAAAAGTCTTTCGTTATTTCGAATCATCAATTCGGATCGATTTTGATTAATGACAACATCTATTCGGTATGATACGCTTAACTTGATAAATATTTCGTGGGACGTGTCCAAAACTGTGGTGTAAATGTAGCATTTCTGTTTTTCTATTACCGTTATTACAATTACCATCAATAAATGAACTGGCATTGTGTAGTTATCGATATCGGGATGAAGAATGAACTCCCACTCGGTAGGGAACTTCAAAGAACACATTAGTCCTTAACTGCCCAATTTTTTTACTCATATTCTCAACATCACAACCACTGGTATTAGACTGACGCTGACATCAGGTTCCACCACTGCAGAATGGGGACGGAACTGCCGTCCGGTAGAAAGCTGCAAAAATTACATTGGGGCACAAATTAGAAAAAAAATAAATTGCGTTTAGCAGTTTTAGTAAGTGTGCCATATATGGCGCATAGGGCAGTTTAAGGTTCGGGAGTAAATTCAACATGATATGCTATATTATGAAGCAATTTTCGGGAGAGGTCAGAGTAGTCAGATGTAGCGTTAAAGGGGTAAAAGCAACCTTCGCAATCCTCAGCATCCTCCGCAATCCTCGGCATCCTCCGTAAACCTCGGCATCCATAACCCTCGATATCCTCAGTAATCCTCAGGATCTTTCTTTGTCCTTGGCATCCTCCGTAAGTCTCGGCATCTTCCGTAAGTTTCAGCATTTTCCGTAAGTCTCGGCATCCTTCGTAGTGTTCAATATCCTTCTTCGTCTTCGGCATCTTCCGTAATCTTTTGCATCCTCCATAATCTTCGGCATCCTCCGTAAACATCGGCATCCTACTCAGTCCTTACACACTCCGCATGCAGTGCCCAGCCTCCTCGACCTGGCTGATCACGCAGGGCTTCTTAAATACGCCACAGCTGGACGCCCTCCAGAGATCAGAGGCCTCACCTCTCCATCCAAGGCAGAGACAGAGGAAACGAAGCCTTACTCTTTCCAAAGCCGGAGTTCTTCTATTGAAAAGTTTTCGATTAAAACAGAAGCTAAAAGCGTATTGTGCAAAGGGCGGAAGCTAAGAAACTGAGAGGAAAAATCGTTAAAACAGCAGACGCGACGCTCTCAATGGAGATAAAAGTAATCGGCTGAAGCTGAACGATCACTGTGAGGGCCTGCTACCACGTGCACGCTGTAGCGTTGGCAAAATTGGCAGCAGAAAGGAACAAATTATATGCTTCAAGGAACTTGAACCATATAATTAAGTAGCTGCCTCACCAACTGCAGTGAATAGATAACCAAAATATTTTGGCTGAAGATTAGATTAGATGTTTGTTTAAATCTCCCTAACTGCCACAAGAAAAAACGTATCGAAGAGATTGGTTGATTATAAGAAAGTTTTAGCCTCCCTTCACCACAAAGATGAAGGCACCATTTAGTATGGAGTTAAGGGAACACGGAGTTTACGCAAAAAATGCAGAGAAACAGCAAGCTAAGAAAGAAGTTCATGGAACAAAATTAAAGTTAAAGAAGAAAGTAGTAGGTGCTGAAAAACAGGACAGCAGTGAACCGAAAAAAGATGGTCCGTAACAAGCAAAAAATCTATTCAATCTGAACAAAAAAAAGGCCTACCTAACTCTCAGCTCAGGCCCTTACACATTTTCCCTCTGGGAGTGCTAATTCCCATAGATACAATGGTGGTATCCCCCTAAGGGGTATTTTGGTTGATATTTGTATTTGAAATTCAAGAGCGATAGCTGAAAAAACAATTAATCGTTTGAATGGAGAAAGCAAGATTCAGTCGTTGTTTAACAGAAAAATGCAGCGTTTGTTGCGACTTCGAATCGGATCATTCCTCTACACTTTTTTCACTTCAAATTAATCCGAGTCAAGTTCAATTTAATCCAAGTCAAGTTCAATTTAATCCGAGTCAAGTTCAATTTAATCCAAGTCAAGTTCAATTTAATCCAAGTCAAGTTCAATTTAATCCAAGTCAAGTTCAATTTAATCCAAGTCAAATTCAAATTAATTCAAGTCAAATTAAAATTACAAATCAGTCAAATTTTACATACATATATAGGAATACATTTGGATTTTATGTATGTAATGTTGTATTCCGTACTATCGGTTTATAAAATAATTTTAAAAATGCCTTTTTCTGTATCTTATGTACCGATTTCTCTAATATGGGAGTATAGAAGAAAAGTGTTTCTCATTGGATTTGAATCGGCGCTTCCCTCAAGATGGATCTCTACAACCAATCAACGGGCAATCAAACAAGTGTAGATGAGCAAGAAAATATACGCGCAGGAGTAAGAAGAGGAGTAAAGAGAGGAAAATACAAGAAAACACGAGAAGAAAAATGCAGAGTGATAGATGCTGCATTGAAAGATGAAGATTAGAGAGCAGTGGCAACATTTTTCTTGCTAATGTAGGAATGTATCTGTGTAGTAATTTACTCACATAAATTATAATAAAACGGAATCGTACATTAGGACTCAGTGAATCTCATTTGTATATTTTTTAAAGATTAAATATACATATCGTCCGGTATTAATCTTTTGTATTTGCATGTATGTGATTTCATATATATATATATATAAATATATATGTGATAAAGTGGAATTTCACGCACATGAATATCTATAAGTGTAAATAAATCCTCGAAACTATGTGTATGTGTAACAAAAAATTCCTTTTTGAACATAAATATTTGAATGTATGCACACTGTCATCAATGTAGAATTTTAAAACAACTTTAATGAGGAGTATAATACGAAGTTTTAATAATTGACTTGCATCTTTTACACCGCTCAAAGATCTGAATCACACTCGGCCTCCTGACACTGGATACTTACCAGATTTTACGACAGCTTGATTTCATATTGCAATAATTTTATGTATTCCTTGCTAAAAGGAAAAACAACTGTCTTGCTCATCACATCCAATATATACATATTTAACGCAAAAAAAACTCAAATTAATAACTGATTATGTGAATATTTCTAACTCAACTTAGGGTTCGTTTTATTTGAATATGACTTGGATTAATTTGAACTTGACTTAGATTAAATTGAACTTGACTTAGATTAAATTGAACTTGACTTAGATTAAATTGAACTTGACT
>JACJUY010006882.1:15938-31766 GCA_014220935.1 Platorchestia sp. MABIK
AGGGGGCCAAAATCATAAAAAATCGAGTATGTCTTTTTTTTGTGTCGGAAAGGATCCATTCAAACCGTAACTACTCATTGAATTTTCATGCTAGGTAAAAACCAAAGACAGTTTTAGAATCCTGGGGACATTTCTAACAACGTTATTCGATTCAATTTTAACATTTTGAAATTTTTTCTGTGATATGCGAAACTTTATAACATTTCAAACAATTATTTTTGTGTTTGGATTCATATACATTTTTTGTCCCATTTGAATAAAACAATTAAATAACTTTGTTAGAAATGTTTCAAGGATTCTAAAACTCCCTTTGGTTTTGTTCTAGCATCAAAATTTAATGAGGAGATACGTCTCGAAATATACATAAAAAGGTATAAAACAACTCATTTTTAGTAAGAAAAAAATAAAAAAAATATAAGGCCTAAACCGAAAAAATGAATGGATTAAAAAAGGTTTAATTTCAAAAAATACATGTACTGACTAATTTTCAAGCGAATCGGACGAAAAAAGTTGAAAATCCCGGACCTATATAAATGAGGTACAAGGCGAGTACTCAAATAAAATTTTTTTATATATGTTTTTATGCACGATATTTCTTATGTTACATTGAAATTTACAAGGAAAATATTGCCCATTATTCGCACATAAAAATTGATCAATGAAACTGCATTCATGTACATAAATTGTGTGTGATATTGCAATTCAATAGTTTATTTTGTTTTTGGGCTCTCCTGAATAAAAACACATTTCTACCATTCAAATTGTATCAGCGCATTGAGTTTGGATGCTAGAACAAAACCAAAGACAGTTTTAGAATCCTTGGAACATTTCTAACAAAGTTACCCGACTCAATTTTTCAAACGTGACAAAACCAAAAAAATTATTACGTCCAAACCCAAAAATAATTGTTTGAAATGTTATAAAGTTTCGCTTATCACAACAAAAAATTTCAAAATGTAGAAATTGAATCGGATAACTTTGTTAGAAATGTTCCAAGGATTCTGAAACTGTCTTTGGATTTGTTCTAGCATCAAAGTTCAATGCGTTGATACAATTTGAAATAAACATAAAAATGTAACAAAAAACTCAATAAAAAAAAAATAAGTAAGGCCTAAATCGAACAAATGACATAAGTAAAATAGGTTTACTTTAAAAAAATACATATACTGACCAATTTTCAAGCGAATCGGACGAAAAAAGGTCAAAATCCCAGATGGTACCCTTACGCCGCTCTACCAAAAGGGTGTAAAAGGGAGGGTGGATTCACTCGCAATTCAATATGATTAAACTCCACGCAAGATGTTCTGTGTATAGAAACCGCAATGAAGAAAGGAGGAGAAAGGAAAGACTAAGAAGAGGGGGCAAAAAAGGCATACAAACTGTAAAAGCAAAGTGAACTCGTAAAAAATTATTTAGGAGACCTACTTTTGGTCAAGGTAACCCAATAGCCAATTTCAAGTCAAATCTATTGAATTTGCTATACACGTCAAGCTATCGGTCAGTGTTGCAGGTCTTTTCAACCTTTTCTTCTTGTTCCTCCAACGTGTACGGAGCTTTAAAGTTTTAGGATTGATCAGTTTGACTACATAGCCGTAAGCTAATTCGATACTACACCTTTTCTACCATAAGTATACTTTTTGAACTCGGATGGAGAAGCATTTCTAACTTTAACAGGTTTCTTCGTAAACTGAAACGTGTATTTTCAAAATACTAATGTCAAATGAATTGCATGAGAAAATGGTCACCCATGCGATTTAACGAGCGAGAAAAATGCACAGTGCAAATGATTCCGAACACGCATATTAAAAAATAATGGGCAGCTCTTAGTCCTTAGTTTTCTATGGCACGACAAAAATTGAAATCTACACTATAAATCAGTTATGTTTAAAAGGCAAAAATTTCGGTCGATATTGATTTTAATGCGCTCATGGAAAAAAAAAATTTGGTTCCGAAGAATCTCTAACCCCGCACATTTAAAAACGTTTCACATGAATGACATTTTGCTCGCTGATGAGTAATTTTCGAGATATAACCTTCAGTACGTTCAGGTTGGAATAACATTATATAGTCGGTTGCGTAGTCACCGACTTGTTGGATCACGCCCCCTTTTTTGGCGCACACAGCATCGGTTTGGGTGAATTAAGGTAAGCTCTTTTCACGTTAGTTAATTCAAATAACCAAACGTTCCCTAACATCACCCATCGTTACGCCATACCGTATTACAGCATATTTACGTGTCCGTCCTTCACTTTTGTATACGACGTTCCTATAACTTCAAAGTTGAATAGCTCGAAAATTATGCATCAGTGAGCAAAATGTCATTCATGCAAAACGTTTTCAAATGTGCTGGGTTAGTGATTCTTTGGAACCAAATTTTTTATTTCCGTGAGTGCATTAAAATCAATATCGACCCATATTTCTCCATGCAGTAGTGCAAATATAATGCCAGGTAATAAATCTACCGAGAAATGAAAATCAAAATAGCTCTACAAGTGACAGTGGGGTAATTATTCTTCAGTTGGGACGAGACGGTGATTTTTCCTCTAATGTAAATTAAGGATTTCCATACGAAAGTCAAGACTAAGGGCGATTGTAGAAGGCTAAAACTCCACACGGTCATCAAGAGAACTAATTTCACAATAGATTTCGCAACTGACAGCATTAGGACATTATTAAGTTTCCTTTCCAAAACTGAGCTCTGCAGTGTTAAAATCGAAAATTAAGGAATAGTTTGACTTCGTTCCAGAAATTCAAACGAATTTATCCCAGGAAGTATGAACAATCGTTGGTCAATATTAAATTTAGGCCTTTCACGGAAATTAAAAATTCCGCTCCAAAGAATTAGTAAAGGAACACATTTAAAAACGTTTTACACGAACGACATTCTGCACGCTGATGCGCTATTTTCGAGTTATTCAACTTCGAAGTTATAGGAACGTCGTATATAGAAGTGAAGGAACTGACACGTAAATATGCTGTAATACGGTATTAACGTAACGATGGGTGAGGTTAGGGCAAGTTATGGTTGGTTAGTTGAACAAACTAACGTAAACTTACATAAATCAACCTAAAATAGCTTACCTTAACTGACCCAATCCGAGGCCGTTAAATTTCCCGCCAAGAAGTGGGCGTGTCCCGCCAGAAAAGTGGGCTACACCCAACAATGCGGCGACTAAGTAACCGACAATATTATGTTATTCCTATCTGAACGTAATTATTGTAATATCTCAAAAATAACGCATCAGCGAGCAGAATGTCATTGATGTAAAACGTTTTCAAATGTGTTCCTTTAACGATTAGATGGAACGGAATTTTTCATTACCGTGAAAGGCTTAAATTCAATATTGGCCCAATCGTTTCATGTATGACATGAATAAATTTTTTATCCATCAAGAATAAACTTGAAGAAGCTCGAGCTGTAAATGCTAAATGGCTACCGTGGAAAATATTGCGAATGGGAACAAACTCCTAAGAAAACCATGGGAATATGCAAGTTCATAATTTCAGTTAAATTATCGTTGGCAGAAATTTGGGTCATTATCGGGTCTAATGCGCTCACGGAAATCAAGAATTCTTTTCCGAAGAATCACTGAATGAACACATTTACAAACGTTTTACATGAATGACATTCTGCTCGCTGACGAGTTATTTTTCAGTTATTTAACTCCAAGTTATAAGAACTGCGCTCATGAAATGGTTTTCCCACGCAAAAGGAAAGGTTGTTTCAACAATGCCGCAAGTGCACGGAGCGGGGGAGAAGTTATGGTTTTCTCAATATATGGCGTAATCCGTTATTTGCTAACCCCGCGGAGCCTGAGCCCATTTCTAGGATGTTTCAGTTAATAACACAATAAAGGTTATCACCCAAAAATATTAGCGGGACTGGAATAGTGAAGACTTAAATCGCCATGCGCTTGACATCAGGTTTAATATGGCGGCGACCGTTCAACATTAGCGAAACCGTAGGAGTGAATACCATAGACTCAATGTCAGAATATTTTATAACGTAATATTTTTGGGCGAGAACCTTTGTGTTATTAACTAAAACATCCTAGAAGTGGGTTCAAGCTCCACGGGGACGGCAAATAATAAATTACAAAGTGCCCAAACGCACTCTAACAGCTCCCGCTCAAGCACAAACTTACTGGAACTGCTATGGAAAACGAAAATTTCAAAGTTAAATAACTCGAAAATAACGCATCAGCGAGCAGAATGTCCTTTATGTCATACGTTTTTAAATGTTTTTCTTTAGTTATTCTTTGGAACGAAATTTTTGATTTCCGTGAGCGCATTAAACCCGATATTGACCGAAATTTGCGCTGTGTGAAATTTAAAAATGAAGTCTAAAATGCGCGGTATATAGCATACCAAGAAAAATTAGCCTTACTTATGTGAGAAGGTATAAAGCACCGTTATGTTGCCCTGATTCTATCTGTATCAGGGTGTCCAACAAAAATGTCCCGACTTTTCAATTGATTATATCTCGGCTTTCTATTAGCATGCTTGAGTCGTCTTTTTTCACAATGTAATAAAGTGCGCTTTCTATTCGAATCGTACAAGTTTTTGAAAATCGGTTGAATAACCACTTTACAATGATCAACTTACTGAAAGCGGTAGAAAAATCAATTGTTCAAAGGAAACGTTTTCAAAACATCATTGACATTCTTTCTTGTTTTGTACTTTACAAAATATCTAACAAAATAATTTTAGCGAGTAACAAATCACTACCTCAAATAGCTTTGAAATAAATAAAGTAACTTAGTATCCTTCGACATACCCTCCATTTCTTTCAAGGCAAGTAATACTTCTAGCAACCATTGAACGGAGAGTTTTATGGATTATTTCAGTTTTCTTTCAGTTCTTGACACACTTCAATTCGTTGGAAGAATTATTAGTGATGGAGGTGATACATACTTGGGCGAATGTGGGATACATCATTGTGAAATTATCTTAGACTGTAGTTATTGAGAAATGAAAAGGAACACCCGTGTTTTTCTTCAACTTTTCCTTTGAACAATTAGTTTTTCTACCCCTTTCAGTAAATCGATCATTCTAAAGTGGTTATTCAACCAATTTTCAAGAACTTAAATAATTCGAAAAGGAAAAATTTACTACATTGTGAAAAACAGAATTCAAATAAGTAAATTTAAAGCGGAGATATAGTCAATTACCAAGTCGTGGACATTTTCAGGGGGCACCCGGTGTATCAAACTTCCTAAAAGCCTAACCTAACCTAAATCGGCCTAACGTAAACCTACACCCCGGGAAAACCTATACCTACGCAAAACCTAAATAAAGCCTTCGCCAGAGTAAATTGACTATAATCATCCGTTTTAATGGGATTAGGCAAGTTCAGAAAAGCTCGAGCTTAAATCTTAAGCTACTTAATTGTTATCTATAGGCGCGTCATAGAGACGTCACAAAACATGCAGACGCACAAGGATATACGTTATCCACGTACAAAACATAAGTTATGAAAGACTGCCAAGACTGCATTAGATGCCATCGAAACGACCGTCGTGGGTAACTTCTAGACTCGATACAATGTGTTGAGTTCATAATACAGGGTGTATAATAAGTAGCGCACCACTTCGAAGGTATATTTTAAAGATTTATTACCGCAATATACACTAGGTATCTGTAGACAGGATACGACATTTAAATAAACTTTAAGAGTTCCTCTATCGTTTGCAATTAACCCTATCGTTAAACCTTTCATAGTTTATTCATTACCAATTTTCTAAAAGAGTGCGTTTCTTATGAGCCACCCTGTACTTTCAAAGCGCCAATCGCCTCTTCACCACTTACTAAATTTTATCCAAGGTACTTTCCAATCATTCCTCCCTAATCAGAAATTAACTACTCTAAGTACCACTCTACAATCCTTCGCTCCAACAATTACCGTACGGTTGATAAGCGCAAGTCAGATTGCTACAATTCTAGCACGTGATCATAAATCTTGAGGACGCCGCACTTCATACTTTTTCTACCGAGTTACGCGCAGAGCTGCAAGAGGTGGACTAATTTAAATCCTTGATAAAATTCTTCTTTTTGCCTTCCCAGCGACCTTTCCATAAAGGATGTAACAGAGCGAAGACATATAATGTTCAACTTTACAGGCGCTTTACCATAAACATTTGTAAGTTTCTTCTAAAGTTTTTCAAGTATATTAGTCGTCTTGTGAAACCATTTCTTACGAGCGTTGTTTTGAAATAAATAATGCATTTCGTGACTTGAAGACACATGTTCAAGCTAGTATTGATGAGTTACAAGAGATGCTCTTTTTGTCATAAAAAAAAGATTATGCTATGCGAGCGCAAGCAATCGTTCGCTTTTCGCGATAGCATGGTTGAGGATGACTAGTGAATTTGCATAAATGTCGGCGTAATGATTAGTCTTCTATACGAGAAAAGATGCTCACCTGTGAGTGATAGACTTAGTTTTTCTCCTGTGAAAATCGAAAATTGAAATCTGATTACTCTATCCTTTTCCTTTCGTTAATTTCTTAGTATAAACTTTCCTATTTCCCTACTTCCTAGTTTAGGACATGAAATAATTTTAAAACTCGTATTTTTTTACTAATTTTGTTACGTGAATTGAAATGATATGAACCAAAGGAACCTTTAGCGTATTTTCCTCCTGCATACCAGACGCTTTACTCAAAAGAAGTGTTTTTCAGCTGGTCCCTCAAGTATTTAAATAATTTATTTACCACAAAAAAGGATGCTTTATTCCAATCAATCAAGCCTGATACATACCACCTTGTACATTGGTTTTTCAAATGCCTTATAACTAACACCAGGACGCCATGAGGGTTACCCCCCGGTCAAGCCGGTACCCATTTCAGACACCTGGGTAGAGTGGGGTATTGTGTCCGAGTTTTTCCCTTATACGCGAAGGGGAAAGTCGCCGCACAGCGCCAAGATTCGAACCCTCGACACCTTCACGGAAGGGCGCATTCTTAACCACTCGGCTACGACGAGCACACGCGATACAGCAATAGATTGTATCGTAAGTCTAGTACAATGAACACATTTGAGAACACTGTAGCTACTTCTGAGCCCAAATGAGTTCAATTGTGGAATTTAGTGCCATGGAAATAGCATTAGGAGTATGAAAGGGGTGTACATACATTTAATTGTTGCCGGCCTGCCTTAGATATAAACAATTAACAGTCAACAGGTATTGTTGACGCTGCCGCATTGATAACTGCCCAACGATAATTTTATTTATTATCGTCATCTATATTTAAAATTAATGTTGACGAGGCAGTCAACATGTTAAAGAGTCAGACAAAGCCCCAAAAAGTTTATGTGGAAGTTTACAGTTTACATGCGGAAACATGAAATTGGCCCGGCTCAAGATGTAACTAAGTCAGGAAGTCAAAGGCCAGTGAAATAAAAACTGTTCGCGAGATGCATACTTTTTGTTTACATGTCCATGGGTTCACAATTACAGTTTTTCAGACGAGGTACTTGACACGGTTAAAAGTAAGTTCACTTGTCAGAATGAGGAAAAGATGAGAAAGTTCCTTGCAAGTATCTCAAATTCCCATAAGCAGTCTGACGTCTAAAAAAGCATCGGTCATTGCAGCAGCAGTATTACCAAGTCATGGAAACCTATCATTTTTTGGTCACCAAGATGCAGGAGCGAACGCAAATGAATACGCGGAACCAATTTTTGTGCTATGGCTTAAGGAGCCTGAAAAAAATTCGCTTCCAAGTTGTTCCTTTTCAACGAGACAATAGTTGTTTCAGGGCCACTTTCCAAGGTTTTACGGCTAGGAAACATGGCCTCCCTCATTGCCTGATCTCAACCTCATTGATATTTCTGTTCGGTTCATTCCTGAGTAGGAGCGAAGGATCTTCCCCCGCTGTTACCGAATGCTCAGCCCAACTTTTCGCCGCCTGCATGCATGTTTTTGGCCGCGTCAGCGATTAAATCGCTTAGGCGGCTAAAATGTTATGACTGGGTATCTGAAGCGCTTCCTTGCAAGCACGTAAGAAATTCCGGAAGACGTGCTGCGTAATGAGACGGTTTCGAGGCGGATTCGTGCTCGAGCATTACCATTCTTTGCGGTTAGTCAAAATGCTCCGCTACAGAAGATGAGTTGAGGTTCAAGTAGCATTGATTTCTTACCACAGTCTGTATCATTGCCATAGCAATACTGACATAATTATGATGTTAATGACGCTTCCATTAAAAGGCAATCAATGTGAAGTTGTGTTGTGTTTACGTCGAAATATTGTCTCACGCTATGTGGGACAGAAGTAGGTCGAGTAAGCAGAAACAACCAAAAACTTTCAAACGAACTGCTCCGATCGCGTAAACATTGTCTGAAAAAGTGCTCCTTAATCTTTTCGAGAGCAGTCTATTACACAACAAAAGGTGTCCGAAAAGTCACGGCACTAATATTGTAAGCAAGTGCTTCAGTACGATATGGTCCTTATTCAATATACTTTGTTCAACATTGTCCTTGACTTACAGCGAAAGGTTGCCTTCTTACAAGCCGCACGCTCGCACGATCCGAATACGCTGCCAGCTCTGGTCACGTTACGCAAGTCAATGGTAAAAAAAAAAAGTTCAATATCCATAGTACATTTTATTGACGATTTAGACAGCAGGCTCCACACATTTAGAGCAGTACGCAAGACGAGCTGCAGTATGCACGAGACATTGGAAACAAATGTCAGTTTAAGACCGTCGTGCAACTATCGCCTTACCTACTCAGCGAATCATACTTTCAAGAACTGCGCATGTCCCACTGAGTAAATTCTTCAGCGCTCGATGAGCGGTTGCGAAGCTCTATTAAATTCCGAAAATGACACAACCTGGCACACGCCGCAGTTTCAAGGGGATCGTTACCGTGAACAACAGTGCCCTCAGAAAGGAATGAAGATGAGTTAGCTATAAACTCGCCTTCCAACAAATTTTAAAAATGACTGAAAACTGAAGGAGTTGTGTGGCTACGCACAACTCTGGGAAAAGTGAGCTCTCTTCAAGATATGCTGAAAAAAATCTCAAGAGACTCCATAAATTTTATCGAGAGAGCGTGACTCTCTCCCAGAAATTTAATAAATAACATACGTTTATCACAAGTACTAATTTCACAAAAATGCCACGAAAACAAGCTATTAAAAAAGGAACAGTTTTCGACAATATATTTATAATACAAGTATTCTCAACATAATGAAAGGCGAGGATGACCCAGTGAACCTGTACAACGATCACAGTACTTCGCAATACACTAGACTTCTTTGTGAATGCAGAAACACAGCGCACACTCATTGACCAACAGATGGCTTAAAAGTAATCAATGGTGCACAAACAAGCAAGATAATCAAAATCGAACAGCAAGCTAAGAATGAACTTGACTCGCTGTATCGACGATGCCTATGGAGAGGTCAATAACACTTGAGGCCCCTGGAATTCTACGGTACCAAGCGCCAAATACATGTAGCGAAAATGAGTTTTGGATACCGATGTCGTCCCTAAATTTTCCTCTGTCTAGAGTGCGCCGCAGGTACAGGAAGACTGCCACGAAATCGTTGAATACCGTTATTAGTTACTGAGATAAGATGGTTTATAAGTCGCCAAACTTTGATTCCGTTTCTGACGTTATTGAAAAGCGGCGCTTGGTACCGTATGATTCTAAGGCCTAAGCTGACACTGGTCTCATCCATGTGACACCTAGGGAAGTCATACGAGAAAATAAAACCAAAAGCACGAAGTCTCCACAGATAACTTTTGCTGATGCAGCAAAGAGCGAGTCCGAACAACACACTTCCACTGCACGGTACTAGCGTACGTAAATGACATTAATTTACACTTCTCGGATTGAATTGACAATTTCGAAACCATGTACATCCTTGACAGTGAAATTTTTGACATACGATTTTTTTATCACATTAATGGAAATGAGGTTGAACGAGTAGCTTAGTATGATGTTAATTGCTCTCGAATCTAAAACGTACAATCGTGGAAAAAAAAAAAACTCAGACCAGTCAGGGGTAAAAAAAACCTAGTCAGTGAGTGTTATCCAAAAAATACATAAAAAAATCTTGCAATGAAAATGGCTCAACAACTGATGATATAATACACATTCTTGAAATCCAACACCAAAACAAGAACGAAGAATAGATAACAGTTCATCCGAAAGCAAATAAACAGCATTTGCCTCCATTCAGGTTCGCAGGCTTAAAAATGCGCACTGAATCTGTGCTAGCACCAATCTTTTATGCGGAGATATTCCAGAATTATTCGATTTTTGCGTTATTTGTTGAGTCAATAATTTGTGAAGTTACACAGGCATAAAATTGACGGCATTTACTGATGTTAAAATGACACCAAACTGGTCCGAGTGTCAAATGTTCACAGCGATGACTGTACTTAGATTGAAGGTAAGATTCCATACGAATTAACAAATCGAAATTATTGATTATTTTTGAAAAAGTGAAAAAAAAAACAGAAACCGAGCTCAATTTACATTCAAAACGGTTGGAACATCGTGAAGATAACCAACTTTAAGAGAGAAAAATAAGTAACCATGGAGCTTCTAAAGCCACCTAAGCCCAAAAACTTGCAGCAGTAAATTTGGGCAGAAGCCTATGATCTTGAACGACAGGAATTTCAACAAAATTACGACGCACCTTATTACTTAGCTAATCTCTAATGGGTGATGGCGGTCAGCCAGATTTACAACAGCCTCGTGTACGTCTTCATTGTTGGTTATAACAGGACGCACATTACGAGATAGGTCGAGTGCCGAAGTGGTCGACCAGATACACACTGCAATGCGGAGGTCTACTAAAAATTGAGTAATGCATCTTTAGAAAAAGATAACTGAACTTGCAGCAGCAGAAATATTCAATAACTCCACCTAGTTCAGTTCTGGCACATCTTTCCTCACGTCAACTGCATCACTTTTCCAGCCCGCAATGCTTGTCTTCAATTCGTGCTTTTCACTTTCTTTCACTCTTAAGTACTAGAAAATTTCCAGCAAACCCTGTCACTCTCTTATACTTCTTACGCATCTCATACGATCAGCTATCCGACTTTCGTGTGTCATTAGTATCACGCATAACGGTCGTTGCTATTACATGACGTCTCATACTCTAATAATAAACTTGTGAATCTATTTTTCCTTCTTGTTGCACACCTCAAAAAAAATTTCCGTCGAAATATCTGTAATACCTTCACAAAACGAAGTATATTGTGTCAACAGGAAAACTCAAAAAAGATGTAGAGAGACTGGAAAACTTCCCCTTTCTGTACATCTACATCACACTTCTATCTTCGGTAAGTTTACCATGCAAATAAAACATTAGCAACTTGATGAGGAGCGTACCGCATGATGAATGTTACTGTGAACATTTTCAAGCAGATATAGCAAAAAAAATGGTACTATTCATTACACTGTCATCGAGTCCACAATGCTACAAAATGCGCTATTTCTCACAGGAAACTTCCATCACCAGTTCCTAAATGACCTCAAACACGGGGAAGTAGACTCTATGTTTCTTGCAATTGAACATTGATCCCACCATTTTATTCACAAAGAATGATGAAACTGACCAATATAAAAGCATCAGATCGGTCAGTTGTCCATGCCTGCGCTTCCCCGATTAGTTGCTGAAAGGCAGAGTGAAAACTAAATACCTTGAGATTCAGGTAGAATGTCAACTTGTATTTAGTCTAAGCATGAGTCTGGCCCTTCTAATGGAACTTTCTTTAGCCTGATTTAGCGCGCACTCATTTTGATAACTTTTAAAATCCTCCTTCAAAGCTAACTATATCAATACATATTCTACATAACAATGCGGAGATTATGAACTAATGGAGGAGTTGGTAAGTAATTATTTTTTCCAGAAAAAATTCTGTCCCCGGTCAACACAGTGAATAGGGAACAGTGCCGAATGCGTGAAATAAATGCTCTCCATGAAGCCGACAATGCCAGATCTTTAAACAACAAATGTGTACTAATGACTGCATCTTATCCGCACAAATTTATTTATTCGTTCATTGAATACAATTATGAGCTAAGGCTGATAACAAAAAGCATAGCTCAAGCATAACATACACGAAAGAAATGCTTTAACTTAGCCTGGAAAAACAGAACATTGCGCCTCTCTGCAGAACACCACCTTGATTGACCTCACAAAAGTTTGGACAACACCAGACCACTATGTGCGCCTCTCAATATAAAGATCAGGGCACTTGCAACTCGCAATGTTGTCAGGTTAAAAAAAAAAAGATAAAATGAGCTAGAATTTCGCAATACTGGAGCTACAAAAAGCTAAATACAATAAAGAAATGAAACTGGAGAAATGTCGAAATGATTTTAACTGAGCTTGTGAGCTATGTTTATTTACGGCTACTCGGTTATTTTTATTTAGAACATATCTTCACTGAAGAAGGTATTCAAGTCACGAATAACTTGGATCATAGTCGCAAGTAGCCACTTAGCTCAGTACTCAATGCTAGAGCACGCAACTCGCGGCAATTGCAACATTAACGCAACGCCAAAGCCCATTAACTCACTGCCAGTATGGCTCTCGGCATGGGGTAGTTCCTGCAGGTAAGCTGACTGCCACAGACGACAGGTAGGTAAGCTGACTGCGACATTCCTAAGAACGCAAATGGAGATCGCGGTACCTAATGACAGCAGAGAGCGTCACGGCAGCAAGTTCATCATAGCCAAGGAGCACAAGAGCCAGTGGAGAGCAGAGCAGGTCGCAGTTTACTGGTGTGTGCACGGCAGTTCATTATAGACAAGGAATACAAAAGCCAATTCAAAGGAGCAGAAGAGCCAATGGAGAGGAGGCAGGTCGCAGTTTACTGGTGGGCGCACTGCACTTGGGGTCCGTGCATGCCGTGGCCGTGCATGTCGTCGTCATCCTCGTGGCTGGAGCGGGACCGCTCCTCGAACTCTGAGAGGTCGACATCCTCGTGCTCCGCTGGTATGGCAGGCAACGGGCCTCGATCTCCCAGCATCGACTCCAGCTCCTAGTGGGTAATTTTAGAGTACGGTAATCATAGAGAAAACATTTTTTTGTTTCGTTGAGTATTAAAGTAATCATAGAGGAACTTGCACGGCTTCTAGTTTTTTCTACTCAGTATTAAAAAGCCTACAGTTTACCTGCGAGCAACGACTCCAGCTCCTAATGTGCAATTTTAAAGTACGGTGATCATGGAGCATTAAACAGAAAGAAACGGAGGAAGGAAAAACGAAGGACGCATGAAAACTGAAACAAAAAATTGGGCATGAAAGATAGAGGGCATGAAAGATAGAGGCCCTGAAGGCCTTTCAATAGTTCAGGGAATTTAACAGTATTCCCCAGGGGGCGCTAGTCCTCATAGCATAGGATTAGATGAGATGTTAGTTTAAGCCTCCCTAATTGCAAAAAACGAATTCTGAAAAGAGGAGGAAGGAAGGCACCATTAGGTATGTAGATAAGGGAACGCAGAACCCATGCAGAAGGTGCATAGAAACCGAAAGTTGAGAAAGAAGTTTATGAAACAAGATAAAAGTTGAAGAAGAAAGTAGTAGGCGCTGAAAAACGGAACAGCCACGAACCGAAAAAAAAAATGGTCATAACAGGCAAAGAAAATTTTATTTCAACAAAATGAAGGCCTACCTATCTCTGAGCTAGAGACCTCACAATTTCCCGCTGGGAGTGCTAATTCCCATAAATACAACAGTTGTGTATTCTGAGGGGTCATAACATAGGATGGATCTGAACTCACCTAGACATATTGCTTACCATACACCCTCAAGGAGTTTTTTTTCAGATAAGCTTCTTAGCTACAATAAAAGTGTTTCAAAGGGAGAAAGAAGAAAGACCCCATATAGTATGGAGTTAAAAAACGGGGAATCCATACACAAGATCCACTGCGCATCGCAACATCAAGTTAGGAGAGAAGTTTATGAAACAAGATAAAATATCTTAATAAGTAGTAGGTGCTCAAAAAAAGATATCAGTGATCTGTAAAAAGAAGATACGTAACAAAAATAAAAACATTTCCCATTTCAAAACAAGGAAGGCCTGCCTAACCTTTAGCTCCAGACCTCATAACTTCCTCTTGGGATCGCTAATTTTCATAGATACAGTTTGAACAAAAGAGAAGAATTTGGTCATAAAAACCAACAGCGTACGCTATTGGTTTTGTATGTGATAAGGATTTGTGAATTTACACCCATTTGAAAAGGTATTTTTACATTTAATGTTTTTGAATGTGTTCTTCACTCGTTTCCACTTGTAGACAAGAACAGGTACCTCTAAATATTAACATGCAAGGCAACTGAAACAGCACTCATTATAGTTGTGTTAAAAATACAGTTGTTGAAGTTATTAACGGTAAATATCTTCAATGTTTCCGATTATTTCAACGATGCTCGTTGAACAAAACCTGGTAAAAACCTATCTGCAAATTTTTTTTTAAACTCAGAAATAACCTGACGACCAGAATTCTACGCCATTTATGAATAAATGCTAATTTTACTTCGTGCGCAAGAGGCAACCTCACCTTGAGCTTATCTCCTTCAGCAAAGTAGTTTTGGGGAAAATCGACTGTGAACTGGACGTACAAGTCGCCCTTTTCGGTGGGCTGCTGGTAGACGGGCATTCCTTCCCCGCTGATGCCACGCACAGAGTCTATAGATGCATCATGTGAGACTTTCTTTACAGGATAGCACAATGGGTGGGGGAAGTCTCAAGTCATTACACCTCGGAAATTGCACAGTAATTACACTGTAAATACGTCATAGAATGCTAATGCAGAGCTGAGGACTAAGTAATTACATCATAGAATGCTAATGCAGAGCTGAGGACTAAGTAATTACACTGTAAACACATCATAGAATACTAATGCAGAGGTAAGGACTAAATATTTACACTGTAAATACATCATAGAATGCTAATGCAGAGGTAAGGACTAAGTAATTACACTGTAAATACATCATAGAATGCTAATGCAGAGCTAAGGACTAAGTAACTACACTGTAAATACATCATAGAATGCTAATGCAGAGGTAAGGACTAAGCGAGTGCGGGTTCTAACAAATATGCCGTTAGTTAATAAATTCGCGACCATTCTAGACAATGCCATCACCCTGTATATTGCATGTTCACTGGGATTCTGTAAGTCCCGTCGTCATTTAACGGCCACGTACACAAGTAAATATCTGTAAACTTTATAATCGTTAATCCAATTATGCAAAATTGTACGACTCTCATGAGCTTACATAACTCATTGACACATTTCCGAAGAGAGTAATCATCAGTACGGCAGCATATTAATTTCAAACTAAAATTATAAAGCAACTATGAACAACAACTGATTGAAATCCGAGTACAATGCTGCTGTAGTAAACACTTATTTACATATAAAATCTAGAGACGCAATCGAACATTTTTCCACAGTTACACATGCAACAGCCAAGTTTAAAGTCGTGAAGTTAGCTTAAATTGAAGGGCATGAAAATTGCTCACACCCTGTACACGGATGGCAACAGTAATCGAAAGGTTGTCTTGCAGCTGTGACTGACCAGAAAAACAAAATTTACTCACTTTGTTGTCTGAGCAGAATCAAGACAACAAAATCTAAACATACAGCATGGAGACCATTCATGCAGTATAGGCAAAATATTCTGGCAAAATTTGAAGACAAAAAAAGTTTCTCCTATCATATCTCCACTAGGCATTTCAAAGCCCCCCTTTTGAGGAGGCAACTAATCACTCACTGGGCTTGAGGACCTGGCCGGGAGGGTGGCTCACAACCAAATTGCGCCCGTCGAGGTGGGTGATGGAGGTCTGAAAGCCACACAGC
>JACJUY010006882.1:31925-47745 GCA_014220935.1 Platorchestia sp. MABIK
AAGTAGTAGGGGCTGAAAAACAGGACAGCAGTGAACCGAAAGAAAGTTGGTCCGCAACCAAATAAAAACCTATGTTATTTGAACAAAAAGAAAGCCTACCTAACCTTTAGCTCGGGCCCTCACATAGTCCCCCTGGGAGCGCTAATTCCCATAGATACAATAGTTGTATCCCCCTGAGGGGCTCGTCTGCACACAATACACGAGCAACCTCAACACTCATTTTCTAACATCATTGGACAAGATATAATTTTGTTTGTAGAGCATGATTAGTGGAATATTGAAAAGATTAGAGTAGATTATATGTTAGTTTAAGCCTCACTAACTGCCAAAACAAAAAACGTTCCTAAGAGTGGAAGGAACCATTTAGTAGGGAGATCAGGGAATGCAGAATCTATGCAGGAGCATAGAAACAGCAAGTTGAGAAAGAAGTTCATGAAACAAGATAAAAGTTGAAGAACAAAGTAGTAAGTGCTGAAAAACAGGGCAGCAGTGAATCAAAAAATAGGATTCACATCTTAACAAAAACAATATTTCAACAAAAAGAAGGCCTACCTAACTCTCAGCTCAGGCCCTCATACATTTCCCCCTGGGAGAGCTAATTCCCATCTCTACAATAGTTATATCTCCCTGAGGGTAGTAGAGGCAAATGAAGCAAGACCAGACTCACTTGAAGGCGGCATGCGGCTTCTCCTGCAGGACAATAAGCACATTGCCAGGCTCGACTCCGGGCACCTGGTCGCCCTCGCCCCTGAAGACAATCTTCTGCTCGTCCCTCATGCCGGGCTCGACGGTGACCTCGAGCAGCTTGGTGTTGGGCACAACCTTGCGGCCTGAGCACGTCTTGCAGCGGTCACTCTCGGCCATCAGCTCGCCTGCACGCAAGGTAGCGCAATTAGATTCGATGTTAGTTCAAGCTTCCTTAAATGCTAAAATAAAAAAGTATGTTCCAAAGAGAGGAAGAAAGAAAGATTAGACGTTAGTTTACCAAGCCTCCCTAAAGGCTAAAAAACGAAAGTAAGCTATGAAAGAACAAAGTTTGAAGGTCACCAGACCTAAATTTTTACTGAGTAACAAAAAATCCTTGGCATAAAACTTTGTTGTGAATGCAAAACTTTATCCTTTCATGGATTGGTTATTTGTTATAAGGCACCATGGAGTATGGAGAAACCGAACGTGAAATCAATGCAGAAGGGACTTAGAAACAAAGTTTATAAAACAAGATAAAAGTTAAAGAAGAAAGTAGTAGGGGCTGAAAAAAAGAACAGCAGAAATCCAGAACAGGAAGTACTCAACATAACGAAAATACATTTTATTTCAACAAATAGAAGGCCTATCAGCTCGGGCCCTCACACTTTTACCCCTAGGAGTGCTAATTCCCATAGATACAACAGTTGTGTCCCCCTGAACCCTCTTTCAAAACTATAAGCTTTGTTAGACCATGGTGTCAACCCACATGAAGTTATAGATCCATCTTGCATCGTCTCAAGTATTCAGAGATCTGGAGGCAGTGGTATGCTTTGTGACTGTTGTTACTTGGAACAAATGTTCTTGATTTGTTCACTGGGAATAAGGGAACATTTGAGTACATTGACTGGCCCCTTAACACAAAAAAACATGAAGCAATGAGGGAGATAATTGACTGTAAAACTAGCTGACAAGATTAGTCCACACAAAATAAAAAAAACATTGAAATGAGTCTATACAAAAACAAAATCTTACACCAATTCAAAGAGAGAGAACCCACCTTCGCCATCACAACTCCTGCACTTGCTCTGCATCTGCTGGACCATGCCGGGCCCGATCTGGTTGACGGTGACGGTGATGCCCCGACCGCGACACTCACCACACGTGTTCATGGTACCGTGACCTCCAACTCTGCGCACAGTACAGCGATACAGTATAATGCTTTCCTAATGCATATAACATCATGCACACACTGAACAAATAATGTACACCTATTAATAATAAAGGCCTTGCCACAAGAGGATGAAGAATGACAATAGCACATCTTTGAAGCCATGACTGAACTATACTTCAACAACTATAATATCTAATTTAGGCCCATTTATCTACAAGTTTCATCCACCAATCTTCAGTGTTGGCTGAATTTACGGCCAACACAATTTGTCCAAGAACATTCCATAGGTACTTCATAGAGTCAAAGTCAGGGGTCTGGCCTGATCAATCTTTAAATGCCCATCTCTTCTTTATACAGTACATGGTTCAATAAATTTTAGGCTTTGTGGCAAGGTGCTTCATTTAAGCATGCAATGTTCAATTGATGTGAGCAATTAAAGCAGTAACAAATTTACTACAATCGAGAACTACACCTGACAAGAAAAATTATGAATGTCATTATGGGAGCAAGAATACTGGAGTTTCAGAACTGTAAAACGTTATGATCTACTTGTTTTCATACGTACTTGAGAAACGATCTCATGAAAGTGAAATAGAGGAGTTATTTGTAAAAATATATCACTCTACATTAGCATCTGAGAAGCTCCCTGCAAGAAACATGCACAGAAGGCATCAGAAAAGACTGATAATAAATGTGTAAATATTTTCTGAACTTCTGCCAGAAAATAATAACCGTTTGTAAAGCCTTATTCTACTCTGCTTGCCACATACTCAGGACAGTAAGGAACTGCTTGGATTATGTAATCCTTGTATACGGTCATATTTAGACCCACACTAAATCATGAGCACCAACAGAATGGAAAAAAGTTACATTCAATGTCAGTTTACCTAATTAAATGTTTGCACTGTACCCATCACTATTTTACTCACAGATTGCTGCTGAAGCTAGCCAGTAATACCCTGCCATTGCCACATGATCTACTTCCGTGTTTTTTAGATAGATAACACCAAGCACAGACACAAGAGCATAGTTGCACTTTTAAGAATTTCAATTTCACACCTACACAAACCAAGTTGCTATATAAAGTTATTTAAAAATGCAATATTTACCACATTTTAGCACCTAACCACAGCAACAAATCCAGAATTTAAATTAACAGCTCTACTGCACAAATAGCTCATCACGTCTTTCAGGAGTTAGGTCACACTTTAAATTAACAAGGAGCTGTTATGCAGGCAGCAATAAGAAACCAAGTAAAAACAGAGCCCAATGTTCCTCAGGCAAATAACTTACCCACCACAGTCTGTGCAGATTGTGTTCTTGGAAAGTTGCAGCTTAGCTACCTTGCCCACGTAGAGCTCCTCTAGAGACACTCTGCAAATATTAGATGATTAAATTTGTGCAGAAGGTTCAAACGACCGTTTGTCAGACTAAAAGATTAAATTAATGTACACAGAATTTACACTCAAACTTTGATCTGTTTTTTTTTTAAATTGAAAGTCATCTCATTAAAATAACTTGAGATTAAAAACAGGTATTTTACAAACAAACAAAACTGGAGTTATTCTTGTATCATAGTAATTAACAAAACATCAGAAGATGAACATCAATTCCAAACATAGGTTCATCATTTTTCCAGTGCACAAGTTGCTTGCATGCACCAATGCGTAAATTTCAAATCAAATTCAAATACTTCATTTGAGATTTGACCATGTCTGTAGTCTCATCACCAAAATGGGATAATTTCGTAGTCAAAATTATTAGATAACACTTGAGATCCAACAATGATACTGCCTTAATCTGACATGATAGCAATTTAAAACTTAAAGAAAACACAAATCTTTGAAGCATTGTGTATTACCGAATTACTGAACTATAATAAAATCAAATTACAAGTGCATCAAAGCCACCCTAACTACAACAAAGGTGTTCCTAAGAGAGTGAGATGGAAGACACCATTTACAATGGAATTAAGGAAATGGGGACCCCATGGAAAAATTGTGTCAGTAAGAAACCATAAGATTGAATGAGGTCAGCAAAACAAAATAAAAATTGAAGAAAAAAATAACAGCTGATGGGAAAAAGACAGCAGTGAAATGAAATGAGATGGTCCAAAACCAAGAACAAGCAATTCAATTCTATTTCAACAATTTGAAAGAAGGCCTACATAACGTCCAGCTCGGAACTTGACACTTTTGCATCATTAAAATGATAGCACCAACATTCAGATGTACAGAGACCAAAATTTAAACATTGCAAGCCCATAAAACTCCTCTTGCGTGGAAAGGATGAAGGCGCCATTTAGCGCGAAGTTGAGGAAACGTGGAATCTATGCACAACGGGTGTTCCCTTGAGGGATCCCGTACGCTTAGAAACAGGAAGATAAGAACAAAGATTATGAAAGAAGATACAATTTGAATAAGAGTCAGAGGTGCTGTAAAACAGGACAACAGTGAACAAAAAAAAAAATGGTCATCAACATTATAAAACAACATTTTATTCTAACAAAAAGAAAGTCACCCAACTCTCAGCTTGGGCCCTCACACATTTTTCCCCTGGGAGTGCTAATTCCTATAGATACATTAGTTGTGTCCTCCTGAGGGAACAGAACAATTCATAACTTACTTAAGTCTGTGAACGGTGTCTTCCCCCCTGGCCGGCCCCCGCCGCCGTCCTCCACCTCCAAATCCCCCCAGAAAACCTCCAAGGCCACCAAAAGGAGACGCCATGCCCCCGCCCCCACCCCCGAAGATGTGTCCAAAGATGTCATCACCCCCGAAAGCTTCATGAGGATCCTGCAAATGGCAAAGAAATACCAATATTAGTGCAAATCAACATACACACAATTGCAGTTTTAAATCCTGTATATGACACAGAAACAACATTAGAGTAAATCTACACATAATTGAAGTTTGGAACAGTTTTTTCATAACTGACATAAAAAAGAGCATACATAATAGAAAATGTAATTTAAGTCAATGGTGTAATACCCACTTATTAAGTTTTTAAAAATGTTCTCCAGTGATAACCACATTCTTCCAAAATTTGTCAAGTTCAACTATAATAGATTAAACAAATGCAATGCAAAAGCATTTCACTAAATACAAGCAGCCACACTACTAATTTCTAAATATTCTAGTGTTGCTATGCACATATAGCATTATAGATAATCCATATATAAATTAATATTGATCTTTATACATCTTAGGCCAGTTTCAACTCATTACTCAAAACTGTTTCAAAGGATATCAGTCAATATATTTCTTAAATGTTCTTCAGAAATAATGATTACCCTTACTTAGTTCAACGTTTATCACACTTCAAGCACTGGTTCACAGGAGCTGTGATAAATTGCACTCAGGATTTTGGCTTCATTTTGTTTTCTCAACATTTGTCATGATGATTACAAGGTCAACATTTGGTCAATATTGATTTTAGACCTTTCATGGATATTTAAAATTCCATTTCAAAGAATCACCAAACGAATACATTTAAAAACATTTCACATAAATGACATTCAACTCGCTGATCCGTTATTTTTGAGTTATTCAACTTTGAAATTTTCGTTTTCCATTGCAGTTCTAGGAAGTTCGTGCTTGAGCTGGAGCTGTTAGAGTACGTTTGAGTACTTCGTAATTTATTATTTGCTGATTCCGCAGAGCCTGAACCCACTTCTAGGATGTTTTAGTTAGTAACCCAATAAAGGTTACCACCCAAAAGTATTACATTATAAAAATATTCTGATATTAAATCTACGGTATTCACTCCTACAGTTTTGCTAATGTTCTACGGTCACCGCCATACTGAAACATGTCAAGTGCATATCGATTCAAGTCTTCACAATTCCAGTCCCGCTAATATTTTTGGGTGATAACCTTTATTGTGTTATTAACTAAAACATCCTGGAAGTGGGCTCAGGCTCCGCGGGATTAGCAAATATTAAATTACGCCATATATTGCAAAAACAACGACTTTCCCTTGCTCCGGCATTGTTGGAACAACCTCTCTTTTTGGGCGGGAAAGGCATTCATGAGCGCAGTTCCTATAACTTCAAAGTTAAATAACTTAAAAATAACACATCAGCAAGCAGAATGTCATTCTTTTAAAACGTTTTTAATGTGTTCCTTTGGCGATTCTTAGGAACAGAATTTTTAATTTCCGTGAAAGGCCTAAAATCAATATTGACCAAACATTTGATAAAAGACAAGGTGAGAGTTTCTTATTTCTAAATAATCATCAAATGACATTATGATCTCAAACTTGTACTAGAATGAACCTTTCACAGCGGTTAAGAGCCAATAAGCTTGGGTTGACTTATTCATATATCAAATTCCATTCTTCAACCTGTCAGTCTTCAATTTGTCAGGGTCTATGCAAACCTGAGTAAATAATTGCAAAGTCAGAAAACAAAATATCTTCATCAATTAAATTTTAGCAAAGGCAGTACAAAAATGAGCATACTGTAAGAAACTGAAAAGAAGACCATTCCTGCTAAACTCACCATTCTGAATTGAAGAAAATTTGAGTGGCTGAGCTAAGACCAGAACACTTTTCCTCTCAGGTCTATGGTTGAATACTTTTCAACTAGAGATTGATTTGTGATACATGCACCAACGTCTGCAGAATTAAAATAGATTAACGTTAAGAAAACATGTTCAAATGGTAACTGCTAATACACAGATGCTATTAACATCACACTGAACATTAAACATTAAATCTATTCATACTTTATTTCCCATATATGTTGAAATTACTCTAATGCAAATCACTTGAGGCTGCTGTTTTTGAAAGCAATTAGCTATATTGCTGGCAAAATATTATCAACAATTATATTCTTTCAAAATGGTTAATTTTTTGGCTTTTGTTACCAGAATGTGATTCTTCATCATAGACTATTGGTATTGGCTTTGTATATTCTAAGAAAATGTTTATTGCTATGCTTAATGGGTATATTATTTTTTTTTATTTTAGCTTGAACACTTCACTTATGCTATTGTACACTCTGTGCTGTATAATAATGTCTATATTAACCCTAAGCCAAAACCATCAACATTGCTCTCATTCTGCCTTCTTGTGAGAAACCGTTGACAGCATCCTTTAATGGTATCCCAATCTTGTTTAAATTAGGACATAGAGATTCATTCATAACTGAGTTTTAATTCTACCAATCATACAACAAAGCAAATGTTATATGAATGAACAATTATAATGGTATACATAATTTCTTAAATAAACTAGCCTATTTGGTTTGCTAATTTTAATCAAAATTCCCACTGCCTAATTTATCAGTAATTCAGATTAATGAAATCCAATGGGTAAAATAAGTGATAGCTTTCTATGCCTTCTCACAAAAATTTTTCACATCAGCAGTGTTCAACATGATTTACCATTAAGGCAAGGCAATTCTACAGTCACTAACATAACGTGATACAAATTGATGCATACATCAACTTTTGAGATTAACTTAAGAAATTTCAAGTCCAATAGGCTACTTACTGAAAAGATAAATTGTAAAGGTTATGCATTAGGTTACATTCAGAACAAGATATAAATGTTTAAATGATATACTATTCTTAACTTGCCTTCATACCTTCCTCATATGACAAAAATGTATTGATTTAATAAAACAGTTAAGAAATTAATGTCAAATTGCATTGAAATTATATATTTTTCACATAATTACATCCCATTTAAGTTGAAATAACAGAATAAGTTCTGAATCCAAATCAAGCAGAAATGCTGTGCCTCAAATCATCATTTAGGGGTTATCCCTCTATTGCAATAAAAATTCTAGGACAATCTAGGTGCTCTCTTCCCAAATTAACAAATTGAAACTGAATAAACAGCTCCAATTGAAAAGGGCAGAGCAGAGACATAGTTACACGCTTTTTCGCCACAACAAATGAATAGCCCCCAAGTCACATTCGATGATTGAACTCTAAAAAAATACGAAGCATTAGCCTATCCTTTGTTTTTAAAAGCTTGTCTTTTTGCATGCGTTTTCAACCACTTTGGCAGATGAATTAAGGAGACAATTTTTTCAAGACAAGACATCATGAGCTGCACCAACTTGGTAACCAACAGATTATAAATCGTATGTCGCAACTTCAATTTCCGAACGCTGAGTTTTAACTATCGATGACTCAAAGGAACACAAGAATTTTCTATAGACACCGAAACTGTTCGTACTTCCAGACGACTCCAGAAACGCCAACTTAAGATTGAGTCTCATTCCTGCAGTGGTTAACGAAACATCAAATGCCAAGCAACGTCAGTCGAACATAAAACCAGTTTAAATAAAATTACATCTTTTACAATTTATTTGATTGTTTTACAAGTGTTTTTGTAATCACAGAAAACTTTGTGCACCTTCTTTTTACAACGTAATCAAGATTTGTTATTTGCTTAGTGTGAATTCTTCTTTTGTATTGTAGATCTCCCACTCCAAGATAAAAATATAAAGAAAACGTGGTTCGCATTTTCATCCATCGGACGTCACGGTTTTTTCCTGCCTAAATATATGGTAAATATGCGCCAGCTAAACATTAAGGGGGGAAGGGGTGTGTGGTTCCGTGGCCCGCCCTGGCTGCGCTACTGGTTTACAGCATACAAAATAGAACAGCTCCTTATACCGCAGATCATTTCTAATGCATGTGCTATAGTGCCAGATTCTTCTTCACAGACATCGCTGATGAAGCCATTTCAGTTCAAATAGAGTTTATAATGGTCAAAGGGATAATATCTATTACTGTTCTAAATATCCCGCAACACTAGAGATTAAATCAATGGCAAGAAATAGCTCATCCATTTTAATAATGAAGATTAAAGTAGAAATATTGAAATCTATCCCAGCGAACAGTATTGAAAGAAAACAAGCCATCTATCGGGCGTTTGCGAAGGAGTTTAACTACAGACCTCAGCAAACAAGAGGCCGTTTTGGATCTTTTCCTGATAAGCCCCGCCACTAGTGCAACACATAAGTTCGTCCACTTGTAACTTTCGAAAAAATGCACATATCGACTCAGAATTACTCTCAAAAGACAGATTAAAACATTCTTTCGTTTGCGAATAATTTGAAGTCTATAAGTGCATTATTTCGAAAGTTACAATTGTGGGTGAACTCATGTGTTGCACTAGTGGCGGAGCTTATTTGGAGAAGATCTGCCGTTTTCAGAGACTTGGAAAAAGCTGTACACCATTCAAATTCCAGATTCAGAGAATTCTAACAGTAGGTGTGAATAGGTCACTTAATTTGATCTGTAACTAAGATTCTTACATGGTCGTTGAGTGCAGTTTTATAAAAATCATTTTGTGTCGCGTTTTCTCTTTTTCTTCTACGGATACCGCCTCATCCATAAGTGAGCGAATATTACTTTGACAACCAGATGCATCTAGGGTTGTAAAGCATCCACTGTTGATGGTTCGACAAAATGCTCAAAATGAAATATTTTATCAATTTAATATTCCACAAAGTTTTCGTCGAAGCCTGAGTCTGTAAAATTGCTGCACTGGTATTGCGGTACCCTTTCGGGGAAAGAGCAGCTTTATTTTACAAATGCGTTTCTGACAGCGCTTGAGACGCCATCCGTTTGCAATGTACTTTAAAGCTAATCAGATTTTAGGAATCTTAAAAATAGTTACACTGCTTAATTCAAGTTCATTTTTCTTTTTAATTTTCGGAACACTCGCTGATGGTTTGTTGGCAAAAAAAAAACATTTCCTTCAACTATCTGAAACCTTATTCTACTTTCGTCGCATCTCTAAGTTCTGCATTAACAGTGACGAATTATTGCTACTACAGTCACTTTCAACTTTTTTACTATCGGTACAATGTGCAAGTAGTGGTGCTTATTAAAGGTTTCTAAGTTCTTTTCATATTTTGTTGATCAGTCGCGTACAGCACAGGTGTTTTTTTCATTGTGAACTGTTCTTCATGTAGAATTTTACTCACAGATTTTATTAAGACCTGCCGTGGCATGGATTTGATCACAACTTACATCAGATAGATCAGTCAACGCAAGATAATGAGCCATTGATGAAGAAAATTTGAACTTAAGTAACCCAATGTATACTGAATATCAGGGTTACATTTACTAATAAATGTTTCATTTTGCAGCATTTACTTCCGCTGTTAGATGTCGTCAGCGTAACCGCGTCTGAACAGCCAATGTATTTTAATTGCTTCATAAAAGTTTTTCCCACGAATACTTGAATAAATCGAGTTCGAAGCTTAAATGATACTGAAGTGGCAACTGTGTTGAGTGGCGCTAATTAAAAGCACGCGCTAGTTCTAGCAGCGCTAGTAGCACGCCCTAGTTCCAGCGACGCTAGTAGCACGCGCTAGTTCTAGTGTCGCTAGGCGCAGCTCTGCCCATTCCGAACGTTTTCAGTTCTTTCTATAATACATTCTTTTGTTAGGTGAAGCTGTTTCACATGATTCTCACAAAAGCCCTAATATTGCAAGAAAATGAAACTGGAGGTTTCTATTCTGAGAAATAATCTGAGTTACTCTATGGTGCAATTGTTACACTCTGCAGGGCCAATTTGTTGGCATGATTCAATTAATATTCATGGAGATTGACCGGCCACCACTTACGGCGCTTTTGTTCAGGTCATTCAATGGTTGCCTACCGTTCCTCACATTGTCATGGTGTTTACATCGGACGAGAATATATGAAATTGCGTGCAGCAAATGTCGACGCATATTCTACACAGTTTTAATTATCAATCAGCTTAGAATCTAACAGTATGTCCCAACAAGTCAGAAGTGTTTACGTTATGTAAGTTTGGTGCTTTGTAAATCCCTATCGCTCATTGAGGAGAAAACCTCACCTCTCTTTCCTTAACTGTCTAAATAATTCTGATATCAAAGTTGTATTGGCTGACGCCAAAGGGTTTCATCATTGCCTTTTTTGATGTCAGCTCGAGATCGAAGTCCACAAATTGCAAACTCCAATTTTCGCCTGAATTTACTTTTTCACAAAATCAAGGATGCTGAGTGTACCTTTTAACCTTAGCTGATCAGCCTAATATTGCTTATGACTCAATTTTACTTTTTTGCTTTAGAGTATTGTACATTTCCGTAAAATGTTGGTTGCTAGTTAATGTGTGTGTATCAACTCAATCATTTGTTTCGACTAGTGACATGGGTATTACGATACCCATGTGTGTGTGTTAACTAACGATCCTTAGTTTAAGATATTTTAAAAACAAATGATATGTTTTTGTTTCAACTTTATAGGAAATGAACTGTTTTTCTCTTCTTTTCTTTCTTTCTTTCTTCTGTTACGGCAGCGAAAATCCTTGCGTCTTACGCAATCAGAAATTATTGTCGAAAATGGCACCGGTCACTGCTGACTCGCCTTGTTCGGTGGCGTTGACTGTAATTTCTGATTGGATACATGCGCATTCACAATGTATTTTCCATTCATGCTGTCTACTTGGAAAATGCTATTTCACTAGAGTTGAACACCATCGATTTTCGACTTACTAAAATGCCATTCTTTTTGACACCTTTTTATCACACGCATGGCTGCGGAGTTTTGGAAAATTATACTAGCCAAGGTAAGTTTAACCTCAACATTTTACTGAGTATGTGCAAAGAGTGCAATTCTGGGGTTTTAAATTGGATAAAATTGATCAGGTTTCACGAAACTGCATCGTTTTCCAGATATGGTGTCTTGCTGATTAAACTGAGAATCTAAGTGTCAATAAAACCTGTACGAGGCACCAATAATTCGACAGGAAATCTTACGCCACGGACCGACCAATATTTTCTCAAATGAATAGACGAATTGATTTTCGCGAGCTTTTCAAATAAAGCATTTTAAAGGATCAAAAAATTGTTCTAGGGATTCATTCTCCTGATTATACCTATGGCCCATGACTCTGTTGATCCTTTGAGCTTTTCACTTTATTCCTACCTAGGGATTCTAGGGGACAAAATAGCAATAATGTTTAACACGGTGATCGCAATTGGTTACACTGGATGTTCAACTCAAATTTAAAGTCAATTGTAGTAAGCAATTTTGAAAATAGCAAACATGAACTGGATCGTACCTTCATTCAGCGTGAATTAGATTCTTTTGAAAATCGCGTGTGTGACTACTGGTCGGTCAGCAGCATTATAAAAATTCCCTCCGTGGCCACCGGTGGTGCACGTTGCGGTCGAAGTGTTGAGAACCCATTATTAGCTTGAGAATTTTGGCCTCGCATTTCGTTCCGTGGTGAGCCAAATACACGGTCATTAAGAGCATTTACATGCATCATTCCGTTACATGTTAGTCAAGTAATAAAATCGGGCAAATATTGTGGGAGTTACCGCGTAGTGTGAGTACCGATAAAATTCTCGCATTCTGTTCTACGCGCATTCTGTTTCACACGGTCAAAAGTTTTCGATATCCGGTGCAAACACGGAGAAAATTCTCGCATTCGGACCACCACGGTCAAAAGTTCTCGCTGTACAGCGAAAGGCGAGCTCTTAGTGTCGTTTAAATTTTTAATCTCGAGTTGATCTGATTTGTTTCATCGCTTTCAGTCGAGCAATGAAAACGGTCAGGGTCTAAGCCCCTGGTACAAAACATTGTACAGTAATATTAGAGTGCCCCAAGTACATACTTTATTGCGAATGCTTTATTATACGCAGTAAGTGCTTAATGCTAACAATTTTATACGCAATTCTTGCTCGAACAGCCGGTATTTTGTATAAAACATTCAAGAGCTGGAGTTCGTTCTTTTTGAGCTCAGAAGAAATAACCACCGACATGACTAAAAAGGATATATTCTTCTGAAATATACGTTTCAAAGCTCAGTTACTGAGCCATTCAATTTTGATATGCGTACCTGTCAAGCGTTAGTCTAGGTTTCAGTCTGCGTTATGCTGGTGTCGGGCCCCTTAGTTTGGTTCATTTTATACCTTGTTTTTTTTTATTGATGTAAAATTAAAACTCTAGTATGCCAGTATAATTAAATTATCTTCGTTTTTCTATACTCCTAGAAATTTCCCACAAAAATTTTATTTTGGCGTTCTTCTAGAAGGCTCTACCTTCTCATGTGCACAAATTTCTTGAAAAACTAACATTGCCGTCGTGTTTCATGTAGAGAAATGGAGGCTTCTGTAAAAACCTATAAGTACGTGCAGTATTTTATGTATTCTGTAAGGTATGAAAAGCGAGGGAGAAGGGAAATGGTGCACTGACTCACTGGAAAATAGAATCTAAAACTCCTATTGCCGATAGTTAGCGAAAAAATCTCCTACCTTTTCAACGAGCGTATTATAGCGTACTGCAAAATTAATCAAATGATAATGTCAATAATTAAGATCTTTCACCAGTTTGGCAAACTATCATTAATGATAAGAGAAACTAATATACAGTAATCATTTGTAGTAACTAAATTTAGCTGAAAATATGAAATGACGCATAAAAAATATGATTGATGCACCTGCTTAGCGCTGCTACAGTAGAAGTAGGCACCTGCGGTTGCGGTGCTGCTATATACGTGAGGTCTACCGCCATGTATCGCCTACCCGAGCTAGGTGCAGTTTGAGATGTACAAATTAAGTGTTTATCGCTAAATTAAATACATGGAAATAACTAATATCAATTAGTAACCTAACATAACCTCACGCTATGGTACTAGCTAGAGGTAGATTTCATGTTGTAGTATGGTAGACCTCACGATGTAGTACTAGTTAGAGGTAGATCTCATGCTGTACACAGTGTGGTAGACCCCACGATGTAGTACTAGTTAGAGGTAGATCTCATGCTATACACAGTGTGGTAGACCTCACTCTATAGTACTAGTTAGAGGTAGATCTCATGCTATACACAGTGTGGTAGACCTCACTCTATAGTACTAGTTAGAGGTAGATCTCATGCTACAAAGCGATGTAGGCAGCAAGTCGTTTTTCGACAGTCATCCGATTGTTGAGGTGTTGCTGCAGTAGTTGGTCATGAATGGAATAAATTAAGTTTTTAATGACCAATACTCGTGTATTCAAAGGTAGCTTACATCTTTCGTCTAGCTGCCGTTCCGTAACAAACTATACATACATTTATGTTAACAGCATTCGTACCACGCGTAACATGTTTTGGGAAATTGAGATTTTAAATTCATGAGTTTTAAAGACACTTTATCAGTCAAACAAGCACCAGAAGTTCGTTTAGCCCAGCTATGCCTTATGCAACTATCAACTTACATGTCATAGTTGCTCTATGGCATGTAAGTTGATCTATCATACAATGCGACTGCAATGATCAATGTTGCAGCAACGCGCTCGCGATCAATGCATAGAGTCGTACTAGAAATATGGAATATAAGCCTGGTGAATAGCTTCATGGCAGCTATTCTGTTTTGAACCAGCGTTCCATAAACATACTCATGCGCAGGGTAAAACTGGTCCAGTAGTTAATCCATTGGTACATTTGTGTACAGTATGTGTGCAAATGTGTACATGCATATGTGTACATATGTGTACATTTGTGTGGATATGTGTGGATATGTGTACATATGTGTACAGATGAGTACATATATATACATATGTGTACAAATGTGTACCGCTACCACTGGGTAAATTGCTCATTTACGAACCGGTGAGAATGAATAGAATTTCAATTGTTTCACTATCTTCTTTTAAAGGAGACAATACCGTACAAGTTAAAACAGTAGTGTAACTATATTTATCACGCTTTTTAGAAAGGATAAAAATGTAGTCGGGCAGTAAAGACGGTTTCTAATTATGCTATTACTAACATAACCAAATTAACAGTAGCAACATTGAAAACGTAATCACTTTTGACTTTAAATTTGAGTGTTGAACTTCAGTTTACCTCATCGCAGTCAACGTGGTTGACTAAGTTTGCGCGGTTGCCATGGTTGGTTCGGTTAGGTTGTGAGAAGTTGAATGGAAAACTGACTGTACTACTCAGATCCATTGCCGACTGTACTGCTCAAATCCATTCTTATCCTTTCTAAAAACTGGGAGAAATATAATTGCGCGAGAATAGTTTACGTCGTATGTTAGAATCAATTTTCAAAATTAATTATTTGATTTTGATTCTTTTGAAATAATTAAAACGCTATTAATTTATGCCGGTACGTAAATGAGGGATTTACCTAGTGGTACACAAGTGTCCCAATACGCAGTCAACGAGTTAACTCTACGCATGTTGCAGGAGATGGGCTTCACAACACCGCTCTCCCCGACCGGAGAGAGCTTCGAGGTCTATGAGCGAACTCCTGGCTGTATCACGGTCGCCATTACGCCTGTAAGTGATCTAAACTTGACTTGAGGATTTATTTTAGAATTGTTAGGAAAGTCTCTAAATATATTGATCTGTGCTTCACTGCAGCGTAATTTATTCTCATCTTTACTTTAATTTTAGTCTATTATGAGGCAACTAGTGTACACAGCCTGTCAAAAATGACGTTATTTAATATTTTCCTTGCATAAATCCTCCAGCTGTGGATGCCCAACAAATATTTCCATCCCAACAGTACCCGCCATTAAAATATTCCTGTACTTGTGCACTGGTGAAACTCGTATCACAATTACGGTCAATGAGCATTCTTGAGTGTGACGGAGAGACGGAAGAAGCAAACATCAAACACACAAATAAACACATCAAGGGGATTATTAGGCAAGATTAATATGTGATCAGAATTCAGGGAAAACAGATACTTGTTCATCTAGCTATTTAATTTCTACAGACAAGGAAGGAGCTATGATATCAAGTGGTTAAAACTTTTTTCCTTTTATATGTTTCCTATTATTCGCTCAATTTTCATCAAGATAGTTCAGCGTTAACGGATAAAGTAAGATGAAATACCGAATTAATTTTTTGGCTGACGAACAATTTCTGAAACTGTAATAATATCTGATTGAATGTTTTCATTATGTTGAGAAACATTTAAATTTGGGAATTTTCAACTGATTTGTGTCTTTTTTTTTGTGTCAAATGA
>JACJUY010006883.1:14816-33692 GCA_014220935.1 Platorchestia sp. MABIK
AGTTCACTGGATTCAAATGAGAAGGATCGTTGTACAATTCCAGCCATAACATTTGCAACACTCCTGGGACGAAGCGGGAAAGTCAAAAGAACCCAAAAGAGTGTGGCCAAAAGTATACTCAAAGAGTGTAAGGGACGGCATATTGTCACTCAAAATTAATTAGAGCATTTTTAGGGAGGGAACGAGTTATACATGCATATATACACACGCATACATATATGTATTTATCCATACACATACTGTACAGAAAATTTACAGGATTTCCTGTAGTAGTTTCGCGTCGTTAACTTTAAGATTTCTTTCATCAACTTGACTAGTGGGACTATATTTAATAAATATTGTTTGTTAATACTAAATTTAATAAATGCTGAACTTAATAAATACTAGATATGATAAATACATGATCAAATAATTACCAAGTGTAATTAAACATAATTAATATTAAACTTGATTAACTCTAAACATACAACTATGACTTTATATCTGGATATTTAAAGAAAATATAACAGGTCCGATACTTCATAAAGTTTCTATAACCCAGCTCTAGGCTTGTCATTGGTTTTTGAACTTTAGTCTACAATCTGAATATAACAATTTAACACACCATTTTCCGCCAAGCCTAAATGACCTCGAAAATTATCTGCATAGCACAACAGATCGCCTTCAACTTCCAACCAGAAAGGTTGTTCCATCAACTTTAATACTTCTACGACAACTAGCCTAGACAGCATTCACTCTACATCACCGGCGGAGCCTCCCGTGCAACCAACGCTGGAACGCCGGTGGCTTTCCGTTAGCTTCGCTGCCCTTTCCTTCCCTTCCCTTCCCTTCCATCGAGGACCGAACCGACAGAAGATGAGCGACTGAGGCGCCTTTCTTGCTGGTGACTGCACCACTCACCGTCCGCTCGCCTGACTACGCTTCCCGGCCTGTCCTGATGCTCACGAGTACTTTAGAGGTCAGTAGACTATAAGATGAAGGACCAATTACTTGCCATACCGTGAGCTGGGTACTTAGGACAACGTCTCCCCATGCATTCTTAAAAATTTATATAACTTATAAACGATAACTTACCTTATATAACTATAAACTATAAACTTGCCTATATGACTATAAACTATAAACTTGCCTTATATAACTATAAACTATAAACTTGCCTATATAACTATAAACTATAAACTTGCCTATATAACTATAAACTATAAACTTGCCTATATAACTATAAGCTATAAACTTGCCTATATAACTATAAGCTATAAACTTGCCTTATATAGCTTTAAGCTATAAACTTGCCTATATAACTATAAACTATAAACTTGCCTATATAACTATAAACTATAAACTTGCCTATATAACTATAAGCTATAAACTTGCCTTATATAGCTATAAGCTATAAACTTGCCTATATAACTATAAACTATAAACTTGCCTATATAACTATAAACTTTAAACTTGCCTATATAACTATAAACTTTAAACTTGCCTATATAACTATAAACTTTAAACTTGCCTATGTAACTATAAACTATAAACTTGCCTATATAACTAAAATTAAAACTGAACCTTAACTGCAACTAACTTCACAGAGCACGGGTGCTTCCTATCTATGACGGCTCTTGGGTGGCAGACCGCAAGTCAAACGCCCGCCTGTCTACCGGAAGTCTGGCTCCGAAGAATTCAAAACCTTCTTGCCATTGACTTTAGTGCTTTGTGTTATATTCGTTCGTTGTCCTTTCGACATTTTTGTGACATAAATAAAGACAATCTTTCCATTATTTGGATTTNCAGGATTTGGGGGCGCTGTAACAGCACTATGTCTCACACGCAGGATTTGGGGGCGCTGTAACAGCACTATGTCTCACACGCAGGATTTGGGGGCGCTGTAACAGCACTATGTCTCACACGCAGGATTTGGGGACGCTAAAGCGACAGTAGGTCTCACGCACAGAATTTACAGAAGCTGCAATGAATGAAGAAAGCCATAATTGCACTCACACAATGACGCTGAGAAAATATAGGATCGCTTTAATTGAAAAAAGGGACTGCAGAAAGAGTTCAGCTGATGCAAATTCAACTAAATTTCAGCCGAGGTGGTGGAAGAGCCGACGTTCAAGTAGCATTTTTAGCAAGCAAATTTAATCAATGTATTTCTCTCAATATCAGTTCTAAAAGCCAAGCTCTCCATTTTCTCATCGAAAATCGCGCTTTAGGTGCAACGCAGAAGATACTCAATAACATGCAAGTGAATGACTGCATCTGTATGACCCTAGTCAAGTCAATTTGCAAAAACTGCTCGCACACATTGTCAGTACAAAAATTGCGAGGCTGCTTCTGCTGAGTGAGAGCATTGAGCAAACCGTAATTACTTTAATAAGCGTTACATGATGTAAAGCGCTCCACTTTAAGTAAAGTGTGAAAAAATGTAAAAAAAATTACCTCTAATGTCAACCTCACAGTCTAGGACGAAAAACAATATGGATCTACCCGTTTTACTTTCAACCATAATCCCTCATCTCACTAGTTCCTTAGTTCGTGAGCTCGAATTTCAACATGGGAGTGCACTTAAAAAAGTGCTTCAACAATGCATCAAAAGCACAATGTTTTCTGGACCGCTTGTAATAAAATGCATTGTCAAAATCAGACCAACCCACCGAAAGGAAATGCATTTTAAACGTGCTTTTCTCCCAACCATTTGTTTAGAAATTATCCGGTATAAGTATTACGGCCCCCATGTGTAGATATCAAGTCATGGTTTAAATTTCCAGATATATGAAAGCATTTTTCGCTCATATTAAAACACTTGAACGTGCGACGTAATACATGTCCAATTTTTACTTTCCTACGCCCGTGAGTGCATTTAAGACGAAATCATTTTCGGTAGCAAACTTTTCGTTTACTCCAGCTATACTGCAAATGTTATGAACTGATAATCCGATGTACGCGCACACTAACAAGAGTGTTTNCTGCCACCACTTCCCCTCACTGTCTGCCACCACTTCCCCTCACTGCCTGCCACCACTTCCCCTCACTGTCTGCCACCACTTCCCCTCATTGTCTGTCACAGTCTTCCTTCAGTTTTCTCTGATATTATGTTTTTCCAAACAGTCTTGCTTGGAGCCTGAAGTTATACAGGGCATTTTCTGTCGACGTGCGAGAATTTTTTAGTGAAATACTAAAACTTTAACAATGTTTCAATTTTTGTAAAATGAAAGTTAAAAAATTCATTCATTGAAAAACGTATGATCAATTTTAAAATTCCCATATTATGGAACCTAAATTTTCCAAAATTAAAATCTCATGTACTATCAAGAAAGTCGCACACTTTCCGGGACGCTTACAAAAAGCTGAGCTTCGCATGCGCATCGCCCCTCACTCCAGTGCTCCCACAGCCCTCACATCTGACACGGCTGTGCTCCGCCCCATTCTTTTATTTATTTTATATCCAGTGCATACTACTCTTCTGAAGCCCCTATTTCCCCCATCCTCTCCCTATTTCCCCCTTCCCCCCCCCTATTTGCCCTGTCTACCTCCTATTTTTTCCTTTTCTGCCCCTACTTGCTGGATTCCTACCCCCTCTTTCAAAGTTCCTCCTCCTGTTGTCTCTTTTCTTCTCTCTATTTCCCTACGTTCCTCCATCTATTTTTTCTTTCCCTTCCTCTATTTTTCTGTTTCTCCCTCGTTTTCTCACTTTTTCTCCTATTTCTCCTGTTACCTTCTCTATTCCCAAATTCCTCTCCTCATTTTCCCTATTCCTCTCTTCATTTCCTCTACTTCCCTCCTATTTCATTTGTTTCCCCCCCTCTACTTCCCCCATTCCTCCCCCTGCCTCATCCGTTCCTCCCCCTCTTCCCAGCATCCCATTCGCTGCCCCTTTTTACCGTTCAACAAAAAGCATTCAGTCATACGAGTGAAATTTTAGCTTGCCTAATTACACTCTCCAACAATGCTATCGCCCAGCACCGCTGCAAAAATCACTTCATTTTTGCCCCCAATGCTATTCCTACCTGCATTGGGCAGCTGAGCCCCAGCCTCCTTTGTCATCAAAGAGGTAGCGTTAGCGGCAGAAATATTTTAATATTGAATGGCAGCGCATAATTATCCGAAGCTATACTTGTGCGACCGGTAGTCATTATTTGTAGCATTAATTATGCACGTACAAAGTTTTCGACCATTAACCTTTTGAAGTTCGTCAATAGTTATTGAGGCTGCAGTGGACTTTGTTCATTGGATGCGCCATACCCAAATGAGATTCCGTTCGCTTCACTAAAAGTAATTACAATTATTTCGAGCCCTAAACACGGCGCACAACATGCCACGTAGGTAATGCCATTGTGCATCATTAATTTGGCTGCTTCACCCAAACACTTCCAGGGATTAATTTAATGCATTGCCGAAGTATTGATTAACATCGAGCATCAACTGCGTTAGACAGTGTTATACGGGAAAATAACAACTGTTTATTAGCCTTTCGGCTTCGAATACTGGAAAAACATTACTGAAAGCTCCATCACTGATGGATAACGTCCTTATTCAAAACAGAACAGTTGAAAAATTATATTTGCGCTTGACAAAAATTTAGAAAAATTTCCACCCACTTCGCTAATGGCAGCAGTTAAATGCTCTGTAAAAAGGTGGCAGCAGCACCAGCCACCGTGAGAACACCATCACATTGCTCGAATTTTCTAGCCGTGCTCACAGGCAGTAAAACTCGGTTGTAGGCGTGCAGGACATCAGCCAGCACTGCACTCAGCAGCATTTGTAAGCTCACTGACCGCTGTATGAGCTGCAGGTAATAACTGCAACTGTGATGCAACCATCGTAACATTTGTGACAGCTCGTTCACAGCAGCTCGGTGTACCAGGTGCTCGAGGGTAGGCTGCGTTGTCGAATAATTCACATAACGCCAGAGCTCCACAGCTGCTCCGGAGAGGCCGTCATGCAGTCATTCGCAGTACACCTGCGCCATAAATGAGGCTTCGGCCTGCCTGTTTGTGACCTGAATATTCAGAGGAGTACGTGGATGTCAAAAATTAAGTATATGCTAAACGCGAACTTTAGGAATTCTACTCCACGGTTACGCGAACGAGAAATTTAGTTTCAGATCGCTGTTCAATATCAGTAAGAATTTAATGCTGGATAATTTAGGACTTGTATTGTGTTCATACATACTACGCTCTGTCATAGGAGCAGGGATGGTTGCTTCAGTAGAATAGAATAAAATTGAACAGAATATGGTATCGGAAACGAACCGCGAGGCCAATTCTCGACTCATTACCCGAGTCTCGGAGCTTCAGACACCAGTCACGCACAGACACCATCGTAGGAGTAGAAAAGAAATAATTACAATCTCATTCGCAATCATCAAATTGTGTGCAAGAGCTTCAAAAAATGAAAGTGTGTTGCACTGCAGTGGAGCAAAATCTGAAACAATTGTTGTCGAACGAAACAGTATCAATCGTGGTAAAATAATTCAGATTTCAAATTCATACATTTATCCAATTGTGTTTTTGACCTCCACGTGTTCCTAGTTTTCCATGTGATTTAGATTATTTTATTATCAGATCAACAGCAGCATTACTCCCTTTAGTAAAGGTCGCAACTCCAGAAATAACTATTTTTCAGTAGAGTGAGTGTATGTAACCCCCTTTCGTTCAACCAAAGATCTTTTACAAAAACTTTTTATCGGCCTCCAAGATGAGGAGACAAAACTGATGTGAACAGATTACTGATTATTGTTGCAAACAGTTCCCTGCAGAAAACTTTCGATTTTGCCTCGAATAGAAATTTATGTGGAACATGTTTTTACCGCAGAAGTTCAACTCAGATTCCTGAGTTTACTTTGAAAAGGCAGTAGCGGAAACTCAAAACACAGGAAGAGATAGCAATCGAAGAGATGGGAGGCGATAGTAAAGAAGCCCAACACGGACGTGAGGGCTCACGCAGCGATGCGTGACGGCGATAGTCAGCAGTCGCAAATTTTCTTTGCAGCGATTTCCTACATTAGAAATGAGAGAAGTACATCTCAATGTTCGAGTCATCTTTGTGTTCGCTGCATTGTTGCGAGTCTCGGTGCTTGATCCTGCGTCTGTGGCATTCTGAGCAGCGCGGCGATCTCTTCAGATCTGCAGCAGAGACAATGGATTTATTATGACTTGTGAAATTTGGCAATGCTGATACTGGGTAGTACCTCAAAAATAGCTTATAAACTGCCAGCTTCACACATTTAACTCACGTTTTATAAATTAAGGAGTTAAATTTAGAGTTTAAGAAGTGGCGATCTTCGAGCTATAATTGGTAAGCGAGTACACAGTCAGTTTCAAGTTTGTAAGCGAGAGTATTTGTTTTCGAGCGTTCTCTCAGTAACTTGGTTAGCCAGCACACAGCCAGTTTCAGGTTCATAAGTGAAAGTATTTTCGTTTTCATCGGGACTATACAGTACACATACGAGTGAACCTACGTTTAATTTTCATTTGATGGAATTATGCTATTTAAGATTTTGGTTTGACGTTCAGCCAAAATTTGGGAGAATACTTTTTGACAGTTTCGCCGACAGGTTTGCACAGCCATTTCCCTGATATTCACTAGTGAGGACTACTGAGCTAAATTTCGAAACTGCGTAATCACACAAATACATCTAACAAAACAAAAAGAAAATTTGTAAAACCCATTCAAAAAAATACTAGGAAAAGCAGGCATGAACAGTACAAAAACATTATTAGTAAAACACTCCCCTGACTGAACAGTCACCTCAACCGAACACATGAGAATCTGCCTTTACGAGCGCGTTGTCCGGACAGGTGAGTTGTGGTGTAGCTGCAAGAGCGAGAAAACATTAGTTTTTTACCTAACACAAAATTTTGCCTTGTAGCCACACAGACTAGACCTGATGCACTGATAGTATACAGCAGGTGGTGGTGATGCTGGTGCAGCATACAGGAGTGGTCATGCTCCTGTAACAAACCATAAAATAGCTATGCGTGGAAGGAACATGCGCTGAAAATTAATGAAAGTTTAGTAAACTCGTTCATCCCCCTTCACCAAAATAAATTCATTCGCATCAAGATAGAGCGCCAAAAATGCAGGGAGAGGCTGACGAGCTGTTGCATGGAACCAGACCTCTCACCCTGCAAAAGACTGAGGCATTTTGCATAAAATCTAACATCGACATGGATGCATCCCTCATGCAAGTGCCCTCGCCGTCTCCCCTCGTATTGATCTGCGGCCGCCGCTGCGAGGGTCCGTAGCGCTGCAACCGGCAGCGTGTGCGCGAGTTGCGCTCTCCTCGTCGCGTTGCAGCGTTAATCTCTTGGATTCTATTCAATATGCTTTGCTTTTATTTGTAACTCGAATTTGTGTGTCTCCTTCGCGTTTTACTTACTGTGAAGAGCCTTACTTAATGTAGTTACGCTTTACTAAATGTGAAGGGATTTGCTTAATGTAATTACGCTTTGCTAAATCTAATTACAGAAAGAAAGAAAGAAAGAAAGAAAAGAAAAACATTTATTTCTAATAAAGTACAAACATGAAATGTCGATACATTGGTTTTTAAAACACCTTAACCTAAACATCCTTAATTGATAACAACACATTGGTACCGTGATACCCGTGTAAAATGTTGAATCAAAAAATGATTGACTGAAAAGCACATCAAAAATGAGTTCCTTTCCTTTGCCTAATCTGATTTTGACAGTGCAGTTGAATATAAGTTACTAAAAGAACACAATCCTCGTAACGCTTAGTTGAAAAATGTATTCGTTTGTGCGCATTGATATTGAAATAAGAGCAAAAATCGCGTTTAAATACCTTAACACAGAGACCCTTAATTGCTTTTCATACATGGTTATCGTAATCCCCATGTTAATTAAGTGTTGAGACAAATGATTTAGATCCTTAATTGCTATTCATACATGGTTATCGTAATACACTTGATAATTGTCGAAAACATGATTCGGAGAAAAGCACGAAAAAATGAGTTCCTCTTTGTCGCGGTAGTCGGATTCTGGTAATGCATTTAAAATACAGGTGACGAAGGAAAGCATAATTCATGTGACGCATTGCTGAAAACCCTCTCGTTAGTGCGTACTCGTATTGAATTATGAGCATAAGAACATTGGAACTAGTGATACGAGTGTGAGGGATTGATGTTAGAAGTAAAATGGGCAAATTTGATTTATTTTGCGTCTAGAACTATGAGGTAGGTAGTCGGGATTTGAGACAATTTTTCACATGGACGCATCATCTACTGTGCCAAGTGGAGAGCTTCGGAAAGAACATAATATTCACTCTAACAAATCAATAAATTGTTATGAAATTTTTTACGCTGATAGTGCTGGCGTAAAGAGTTCATCGGAGTCAAAGACATGAAAAGGATTGTTGTACAATGCTAGCCGTGACATTTTCAACATAGGTGGAGCCGTACAAAAAGTTGACTAGCCAAAATAGAGTTATCATAATGTATTCACTAGAGTAAGAAAGTAAGAAGAGCAATTTAAGACCAGAATAAGAAGATTAAAAAAAGATGTTCTTTAAAGTTATGACATTCTTCGAAACCTAGGCCTTTTTTTTTGTTTAAATGTTCTAATGAAACGAAAAAAGAGAAAAAAGATGCTGAAATACCCTCACATTAACATCCTTTCTTTGCGGTAATTAATATAGCTTTGAAAATGCTAATAAATATAGGTAACTAAGAAAAAAATCGCTGTGACACATAGTTTAAAACACTCTTGTTAGTGTGCGCGTACATCGGATTATCAGTTCATAACATTTGCAGTATAGCTGGAGTTAACGAAAAGTTAGCTACCGAAAATGATTTCGTGTTAAATGCACTCACGGGCGTAGGAAAGTAAAAATTGCCCATGTATTACGTCGCACGTTCAAGTGTTTTAATATGAGCGAAAAATGCTTTCATATATCTGGAAATTTAAACCATGACTTGATATCTACGCATGGGGGCCGTAATACTTATACCGGATCATTTCTAAACAAATGGTTGGGAGAAAAGCACGTTTAAAATGCATTTCCTTTCGGTGGGTTGGTCTGATTTTGACAGTGCATTTTATTACAAGCGGTCCAGAAAACATTGTGCTTTAAATGCATTGTTGAAGCACTTTTTTAAGTGCACTCCCATGTTGAAATTCGAGCTCACGAACTAAGGAACTAGTGAGATGAGGGATTATGGTTGAAAGTAAAACGGGTAGATCCATATTGTTTTTCGTCTTAGACTGTGAGGTTGACATTAGAGGTAATTTTTTCTACATTGTTTCACACTTTACTTAAAGTGGAGCGCCTTACATCATGTAACGCTTATTAAAGTAATTACAGTTTGCTCAATGCTCTCACTCAGCAGAAGCAACCTCGCAATTTTTGTACTGACAATGTGTGCGAGCAGTTTTTGTAAATTGACTTGACTAGGGTCATACAGATGCAGTCATTCACTTGCATGTTATTGAGAATCTTCTGCGTTGCACCTAAAGCGCGATTTTCGATGAGAAAATGGAGAGCTTGGCCTTTAGAACTGATATTGAGAAAAGTATTTATTAAATTTGCTTGCTAAAAATGCTACTTGAACGTCGGCTCTTCGACCACCTCGGCTGAAATTTACTTGAATTTGCATCAGCTGAACTCTTTCTGCAGTCCCTTTTTTCAATAAAAGCGATCCTATATTTTCTCAGCGTCATTGTGTGAGTGTAATTATGGCTTTCTTCATTCATTGCAGCTTCTGGAAATTCTGTGCGTGAGACCTACTGTCGCTTTAGCGTCCCCAAATCCTGCGTGTGAGACATGGTGCTGTTACAGCGTCCCCAAATCCTGCGTGTGAGACATAGTGCTGTTACAGCGCCCTCAAATCCTGCGTGTGAGACATAGTGCTGTTACAGCGCCCCCAAATCCTGCGTGAGAGACATAGTGCTGTTACAGCGCCCTCAAATCCTGCGTGTGAGACATAGTGCTGTTATAGCGTCCCCAAATCCTGCGTGAGAGACATACAGCCGTTGTTACGCCCCCAAATCCTACACGTGAGACATCCTGCCATTGCTACGCCCCCAAATCCTACATGTGAGACATACAGCCGTTGTTACGCCCCCAAATCGCCGCCAGCCACATGTGTTTATCATCGACTTTAGGTATTGATCTGTGTGCCTCTCTAGCAGCGATGTTCACAAAGCAGGCTGTTGTAATCCGTCAAAAAAAACTAAATGTGCATTTATCATGATATTAATTTGAGTTCTGTGGCGTATCGTTCTCCACCATAAGCGCTATTTCTCTCCATCAGTGATGCCAAAAGGGGCATTAGCTGCACGTGGGAGCGCTGCTGGTGTTTTGTGCTCATGCAATCGTTGAACGTGTACAGGCCCACAAGAGGTGAATATTATTCAAAGCTATTTATTTTAGAAGTTCAAAGTAATGATCTTCTAAGCGCATCACTTGTGGGTAAAAAACTGTTCAAATTGCATTAAATGTTGCAAGACGAGGGAGATAGCGTACATGACTGCAGCCCGAGGCCCGGATTTTCAAATAAATAACACTCTCATAGCGATACAGCTGGCAGCGTGAGTTCATTCGGGTTGGCTACGCCGCGATTTGTGCTGTATTTTCTAGCCAAAATCTATAAGTTGAGTATTTTCAGGATAATATTTGAGTACTCAGGATCTAGCAACACTACAAAGTAGCCAGATCTTAAGTGGTTGACTTTTATGAGAAAAATTTAAACCAAGGGATTTGGACCGGAAGAACAGTACGTGGCTTATATAAATTTTCGCTGCAAGCTGCAACACTATAACGACTGAAATGTGCTGAAAAGTTGGCCTCTAAGCCACAACACGCATCGATGAGAAAATACTTGAGACCTGACTGAAGTCGTGAGGCTTGATTCCAGCCTTCCTAGTACACGGGTCATTTTTTGCTGTCAGAAGTTGTAGTTTCATGACCTACACAAAACCTGTTCACGAGCGGGATATGAAAGAACAGCTGGAGATTTCCTACATGCATTGATCAAAATTCATCATTAACTTCTGTGTTCAGTATAAAAGAAAGTCTATCCCTTGGTTCAGAGTTGCTGCATGTGAGATGTGCGTGTTTATGGGGGAATTAAATGTTTTTTCCTCTTTTTTCTTTCTTTTCCTCAAGCCTCTCACCGCTCTTGGAGATTTTCTGGTTGCTGCACCAATCATTAGCTAGGCAACTGGTGATCGCAACGCGCAATTTACGTAAGCTGAAGCTGGTTTGTAACTGTAATATTTATAAAAATTTCTTTGACACAGAAGCCTTGTAGCTTATGAATTTGTGTACAACGATGTAAACAATGTTGTCTGTCAGACCCTACTCGTTTGTTCATTCTTGTAACAGTGTACACGCGTGTTGTACATAAATCCTTCAAATATTACGAATGAGCTCTGTGCGTGAATGTAAACTTCTACCTCATTCAAATTTCTAAGGCCACTCTGGCAGGCTATGAATTACCTTGCGTTTGCTGGTGTCACTTAACAAATTCAGCTACAAGTGATGGCCAATTATTCAAATTCGCTCAACCATGCTGCTGCGCCGACGCGGTTCCCAGCAAATTTGTTATTAGTGAATCCTAAGTCCTTTTACGGTATCGTTGCCGTGTAATTATATTGATTGTCAAAAAAAATGTAATTTGTGTTCAATAGCTGATTTTATCAATCAAAATGTATACATCATTATGTCTTAAACTTTTACGATCTTCTAAAGTCGCTTTATATCACTTCCTCAGCCCATACCCTCCTCCACACCGCCCACCGGCCCAACCGCCACACCACCTGAGCCCAACACCCCCTACCTGCCTTCCCGCCACCCCACCAGTCCCACCGCCACACTACCTTCCCCACTTGCCCCACCTGCTCCACTTGCCCCACTTGCCCCACCTGCCCCACATGCACCACTCACCTCACAACTCACACACAGAGCATTACGCTTTGCTTGCCACTCACTGCGTCTGTGATGGTGCTGATGTTGCGCTCAACCGCACGAGGTGCGCATGGCGCAACAATCAATAAGCACGGAAGGGTTGCGCGAAGAGTTGACGGAAGGTCTCTCTCCCAACCGAGAGAAGGTCGGGGAGATAGTTTGCGTCCGTGACTGTACACGGCAACTTCCCGTACACTGTACATTACTGTACAGTAACTCCCCGACACTGTACGTTACTGCACGATAACTCCCCTACACTGTACGTTACTGCACAGTAACTCCCCTACATGTACGTTACTGCACGGTTATGTACCTATACAATACGCAACTGCACAGTAACTCACACAGTGCGTTACTCCACGGTAACTAAAATACATTGTAGAATTGACCTACACGGTGACTAACATACGAGTACATGGCAGAATTGCAATGCTCAGTAACTGGCATTCATGGCAGAATTATAATGCTCGGTAACTAGCGTATATGGTAGAACTACACTGCATGGTTACGCCGCCATGAACGTTGGCACATAGTGGTAGTTAATGTGACCCAAGCATGTGCGATATTTGAGGTTGACCAATTCATGTAAAAAGAAACAGAAATAATCTTTGCAACCAACATGGTATTGGCATGCAGGCGGCAGGCAGATAATGCACAAAGCTACGCACGCTGGCGCCAGGGCAGGGAGGTGCGTAACGCGACCCGCAGGTATTTACCACGGAGGTCCTTACTATTTACAAGACTGCGGCTTTGTTATGAGCCACTTCCGGGCAGCTCGGGTTCTGCTGCCCGCCGAGTCCGGTCACACCAGCACCTCGTGGCCACCGAGTTTCTGCCTCCGTCTCTGCACCGTGTCGGAAGTGGCTGAGGTTACCACCGTGGCCAAATTCCCGACTGGAGTGACTTGAGTGGGGGGATTTAGGAGTGCTGAAGTACGTGTAGTGGGATGGCATCCGTAAAGGAATTTGAGCTGCAAATTGTGTGGCTTGTGAATATGAGTGTCAATGTAGAAATCAACTTTTTCATTTCATCCATTAAAAGCAAAATGGGAAATTGAAAGCAGCAACGACACCAAGCTAGTGTACGTAAATTACTTTTTACTCGGCTTCGTACTACAGCTTAAATTGGTAGAAAAAAGAGACATTTTCAGTCCGGAACAAATAAATTTTTTACAGGAACACACGAGGGCGACAATTACAGCAACTTATGAACCTCGACTTATGAACCTCGACAGCAACTTATGAACCTTGGTTGGTGACCTGCTGGTGGTCATTGAGGAAACTTCCATGATGCACATGACCCATCGGTAGTTGCGAATTGCATTTCTATTTATTCATAACCGAGGCGAAATCATGGCACTTGATGATGTATTTTTTCTTGATTTGAAAGTCGGATGTGGAAATTTTGCCCAAATGGAGCTGAATCCTCAATTTCAGTTTAACCCGAAGCAGTTCACATGTTAAACGAACTCACGATTTACCACCATGACGACGTACATAGTTTGAGAAGCCGGCAGCAGAACACACACGTGTCCAAAATTTATTGAATGAATTTTGAATTCACAACACCCGGGACCCTAGGAGGGAAGCACTGCTGGGCCGGCCACTCATGAATGAACATGCAGAATCTGAACCCTGGGTGCGGCAAGACCTGGACGGGGTCACCAGCCCGGCGTTTCTGGCTTGGGAGCGGCGGCCATTGAGACCAAAAGTTTTGCTGTAAGATTTTCTCCAGGAAACCATTGAAAACTTGACGCACTCTGTTAGTGTACTGTATACAAATTGTTCGCACTACAAAGAAGTTCCGAAATTGTTTTTTTATGTTCAGTAGAGGATGGCCAACTTCTCAGCTAATTTAGCATTCGAAATACTAGCACAAAAAAGTTTTAACTCCTCAGCATTTTCAACAAAAGCGCACAGCTATCGACCACCGGAAGTAACATTAAGTAGCAAGAAATCTAGAGAGCATTGAAAATTGCTCCATCGTTTCTTTGGGAAGAGACTCGTAAAAACTTGGTCATGAAACTTGTCTCGCTGGGTGAATTTTTTATTAAAGTAATTATATAACAAAAAGTTGTATCACAAAGTTTTCGGTCCGCTTGAAAAATCCAGAGATATACTCATACGTGTATTTAAATAAGTTTCACACTCAAGTTTCTCAACGTTGCAACGTAAAATCGCATAATTTAAAATACGCAACAGAACGCACGCAGAATGAAGGTTCACTTCACCTCTTAGCGAGCATGCTTAACTGTACATTCAAACGCTCCCCAGCATTGATGCGTACACAAAGAAGATTGTTTTAGTTATTAACTTCAATAATTCAAATTTACAGAACAGAAATTGGCAAAATACCTTGAGACCAGCATCAGCGTTAGGCTCATAGAAACCTGAGGACAAATTTTGTTGTTTTCATGTTCATCATCGCATAACGGACACCGTCATGAAACCCCCTAGAGCAGTCAGAAAGAATGTAAATAAAGAGGAAGCCTACGACGAGTCCATCTCCACGGGGTGTTTGAGTTTATAAGAATTACACTAGCAACGTAAAAGTACAGTTGGCCCTTGAGTGATAAATCATCTTATGCGAACCGCAACTTGTATGAAGAAAAGTTAATTCTAGCTATTAGAAGAATATGAAAATTGATTCAAGTTCTGAAAAGCTTGGATGATTTACATTTTTATGAAATGATATATGTCTTCCCTTGAAATGATACATGTCTTGAGAATCGATTGTTGTAAATTATAAAATTATAAAATTTGACTCAGGTAACTGTTCGACAAGACAGATACTATAGCGAACAAAATCACACAAATGTATGAGAATTTTGGAAAATGGGATGACATTTTAGAAAAAATCCTTTCTTTGCGTCTAGATTTTAATGAACAACTCGCTCAGAACAATTAGATCGTATTTTAAGTTCTAAATGGTCTATGTACTGTATTTTCAGCTAGGAATAATATGAAAAAAAATATTCGGTGAAATCAGGTTCCTCTGGAATTCAGAGCAGCCTTAGTTTGTAATACTGGAACAATCACAAGGTCTGGAGACTGGAAACCAAGGCCTGCACATCCGCAGAGGAGGCAGCACACCTATAGTTGCCCTCAGGCCCGCGCTGCGGAATGCTCCGTAGCGAAAAAACTGTGTGCTATGAGAGAGCAGAGCGTATTGTTAGAGAGTATAGCGTATTGTAAGAGAGTATGCCATATTGTTAGAGAGCATAGCTTATTGTGAGAGTATAGCGTATTGTAAGACAGTATGCCATATTGTTAGAGAGCATAGCTTATTGTAAGAGAGTATAGCGTATTGTAAGAGAGTATGCCATATTGTTACAGATCATAGCTTATTGTAAGAGAGTATAGCGTATTGTAAGAAAGTATGCTATATTGTTAGAGAGCATAGCTTATTGTAAGAGAGTATAACGTATTGTAAGAGATTATGCCATATTGTGAGAAAGCATAGCGTACTGTAAGAGAGTATGCCATATTGTTAGAGAGCATAGCTTATTGTAAGAGAGTATAGCGTATTGTAAGAGAGTGTGCCAAATTGTGAGAGAGCATGGCGTATTGTGAGACAGGACAGGGTAGCCTAAGATAGCATCATGTATGATGAGAGAGTCTAATGTATTCTGACAAAAGTATGTATTATGACAAAGTCTAGCGTTTTATGAGAGCGCGTAGTGTATTTTGGGAGATTATTACATGCACTGTATTTTCAGAGTGCATTACGTATTGCGAGAGAGTGTAGCGTATTAAGGGAACATTCTGCTCATTACAAAAGAGAAAGCATATTATGAGAAAGCATGGCGTATTAAAAAAGAGTACTACGTATTATGTAAGACTGAAGCATATTTTGAAAAAATTAATCCTTTTATGATAAGATGGTACTTATTTTGACACATAAACGTTCGACAAGAGATGCCATGGAGTATAATGAGAGCTTAGAAGAAAATGTGACGTTATATGTTCTCAGTATCATTGCTTGAATTTCTACTCACGAAAGTCACAGTATTTACGTAAGAATACACCTGATTCTCCTAACATTCCGGTTTTGACAGTCATGACACGCCAGCAAGGATTGCGCGGCATGAAACGACTGTGCGAACGAGTTCCTCGGGAAATTTTAAATGAATGTTGAGGCTGTCTTTAACTACGTTCTAATATCTCAAATTTGCGCTAAATTATACTTTGGTTGATGTAACTCTGCTGTGTTAGCAGCCATCACACACCAGAAAGCGCATCGTTTAAACACGGTAGAAAAGTACGTCGACCTCAAGAGATGTTAACCGACGCCTCTAGCAGCAGGACTAGTTTTTCCGAGCAAGTTTATAGCAGGAACTTATGAAAACAATCCCGAGTTCGAGAGTATTTTGGCCAATTAAAAGCCATCATCGGCCATATATCAGCCAAGACCAACGGCTCCAGTTTTTAGTTCCAAAATTACGGCTTGAGTAATGAGCCTCAACACAAACGTGTGTCCGAAAATGAAAATATAACTTATTGTAAACTGAAATTGACTTTCTCCAGCCGGAGTCATTGTTTCCTGCGCATAGGAAATATGGATGTATATTGTCTAGAAACAATGCATTCATTCGATGAAATATGCATAGATTTCCAGTTTGCCTGCTAAATTTAGGTAACTATCTGAAATTTGTTCCAATGAGTGTGTAATTTATGTACATATGTAACTTACGAAACTTACGTTACTCTTTGAAACATTTTAGCTAAACTTATATTACTCTCTGAAATTTCGTCCGAAGTATGTCAGAAAAGAAGAGAAGTTTTTGTGTTCTTGTTTTCATGTTTACAGTAAGAACTAAATTTTAAGTAGAAATCACCCCTCATGCAGTTGATGGTAATTTTGAAAGAAAAGTGGCCCACAGAAATACGTTAACATGTAAATAAATTCACTGCATTTTGAGTGATCTTCAGTTAATAGAAACAATTTATTTATTTTAAGTTTATACTGTTTTCTCCGAAGCATCAGAGTAGACCATAGAGGTGCAGAGTTCAGTTAGTGGAAGCACAGCTGCGAAGACGCGTCTCTTCGAAATATTTAGGAGTACAGAGATCTTCCGTGCAAATTTTCAACCAACACACCATCGTAAATTTCTGAGCTTTAGAGCAGGGAGAAGTCGGAACTTGCGATTCCACAGTTTTATGATCAAAGAACGCATCAGACAACCGCATACGCAGGAGAGAAAGAAGCCTGAGGCAACCATTTCTCGCGGTGAGCTGCGGTGGCGCAAGCGCCGGTGTGTCTCGGCGCTACGCGAGAGGTAGGTAGTGGTGCTCTGTCACAACCTCAATGGGGCGGCGTACTCAAAAATTACAGAGCTGGGTAGCGGTGCTCTGTCACAACCTCAAAATTACTCAAAACATTCCTGCATACTCAAAAAATTACGGCATCGTAGTGTTACATTTGACAGAGTAAGTTAACTTAGGAAAACTTACTCTGTCAGCCGTACAACTAAGACAATGTAAATTTGTTGAAAATCCGTTGCTAAAGAAAAGGTATCAAGACGTGAGAATTATGGCAGAGCGCGAACGAAGCTACACCGTGAGAGAACAATATAGCTGCGACCAAAAATGCGGGAGCCGAGACCAAGGTTACGGGATTTAGAACAATGACCAAACAGGAACGAGATAAGGTCGAGATGGAGCAAAAAATGCTGGAATTATGACAAAAAAACTCACAGCGGGGCAAACCATGTAGGAAACTGTACCAAGGATTCTGGATTTGTAGCAGCTTTTTCAATGGAAATAAAAGATTTCAGAAATTATAATTGCGTTGCACAATTCGTGATGATACTTCGTCTTCGGAAATTCAGCCTTCGGTGTCCAATTCATACTTGCCTCGGACTGAGCTGCTGCTGCTTTGTTATCCAGCCTCCTGAAACTACCAAACATCTAGCGTTTGAATATGTTTGTTGCTGCTCCAAAACTCGATCTCTACTATGATAAAGAAAACTGAGTCATTTCATTTTAAATCATTCACCATCTTATCCATTACCACATTTATTTGATAATTCCCTGGCAGAGATTACAAAATTTATTGATGGTCGAATATTGCTTCAGTTTTGTGGTTTTTCATTTGTATTTCAAATAAACTCACTATTCTATTTACCATCGTTGAAAATGCATTAATTTTTTTAGCGATCAGGGACCATATTTCACAGCGATATACTTGCGTTACTTTTCAAGCTTCTTTTAAGAAATAGAGCTGAGAACATGGAGATCATTCAACACAAATTAAAACTATTTTACAAACGCTATTGGTGATACGGTTATTTTCATATCACTTTCGTCATTAAACTTTACGTTCATTTTACGTTTTCAACCACAGCATTATAGCTACTAAACTCACTTGGTAGGAAACTAATGAAAACTTTCATTCTCATCACAGGCTTTATGTTTCAGTTTAATTTGAAGGCCTTTAAGCGAAATGAGGTATTTAGTGTCTGTGGGTACTCGTACGTGATTCTAAACACTACGGCTTCAACGACACTCGAGTTCCGGATGCTTTATTGGTCATCTTAGAATTTAATTTTTATGATTCCGTATTGTGTTGTTGCAGCTGTATTAACCGTATCAAATGCCTTTATAACTGATCATAGAAAATTCTGGGCGAGAACTTATTTTATAGTACAAACATAATTATCATAAGAAGCAATTGATGCATATCTTAGGCTGTGCAGCGTGGGTAGCACAGTGGAAATATCATCAGATGGTGCGTGTAGAACGCATAAACACTGGAAATATTGGGACACTGGAAATATTGGAACACTGGAAATATGGGGACACTGGAAATATTGGGACACTGGAAATATTGGAACACTGGAAATATTGGGACACTGGAAATATTGGAACACTGGAAATATTGGGACACTGGAAATACTGAATTACTGGAAATACTGGAACACTGGAAATACTGGAACACTGAAAATTTTGG